>WAAE01006942.1:110055-191337 GCA_013400495.1 Nicator chloris
AGGGGAGGGGGGGGAGGGCGTGGGGGCCGCCACCGAGCGGGGACCCGCCCGGGCTGCCCGAGGTAAGAGCGGGGATCAGCCCCGCGCCGCACCTGCGTGAGGCTCCGCGCCCCCCGCGTCCCCCCCACGCCCGCCTCCCGCGGTGCCGCCATCCCGGGGGGAGCGATGCTCGTTGAAAGTTTGCGTGGAGAGCGGGCGGTAACGAAAAGAGGAGCCCGGGGGGAGCGGCGGAGGGACCTCATCGAAATCGGGGATGCGCTGCCACCGCGCATCCCTCTCGCAGCCGGGATGCGCGCTCCGGTGCGCGGCGCGGGTGCGGGAGCGGTACCGGGGCCGAGGGGGGGGGTGGACATCGGGCAGCAACGAAATCGCCGGGAGGAGAGGGCAGAGGGGGGTGAGCTCGTGTTTTTCGTTCCCCACGGGGGCTCGCGCCACACCGGCAGGACCGGCCGACAGGACCGGCGAAGCGGCTGAGGGGACCCGGCGCTCCGGTGTCCTCCGGTCTTGCCGGCGTGGCGGGGGCCGCTCGCCGCATCCCTGCCCGGGTTGGGTTCCCGCATGCGGCGCTCGTCAAGGCCACGTTAATTAAACTGTAATTAATCATCGCGTCCGGCCGCGATCGGCGCAATTACACCGATCAAACAGAAGTTAATAACCGCGCGGATCGCCCCCAGCTATCACTTTTGTGTGTGCCCCCGCGCCTTCCTTCCCCGCCATCACCAGCGGCACCGGGAGGATGCGGCGGAGCCGCCACGGAGCGAAGCGCAGGTGCGGAGCCACCCTTCCCCTCCGCGGCCGAACCGAGCTCCGGGCCGCGCTCCCACGCGGGACAGCGGCCGCGGCTCCCCCCGGGACGTCCCGTCGGGGGGGACGCGGACCGGGTGCTGCCGGCCGGGCCTTGCGGCGCGGCCTTCCCGCAATGATCGCAACCCGAGCCGGTAATTATTCCTCGCCTTTTAATTATTTATCCTCCCCAGCCCCCGCTCCTCGAGCCGTACGGAGGCAGGGGCGCGGTGAGACGCTCCCGCGCTGGCTCCAGCCCCGCCGCCCCGCTCGCCACCGCCTTTCGGGTGATCCGCGGCGTTCGGCACCCGCAGAGCTGCGGGAGCGGCTGCGAGGCACCGGCACCGGGCGGCGGCGCGGACCGAGCCGGGACCGCCGGGGCCGCTCCTGCGGGGCCGGGAGGAGGGCAGGGGGGGCTCCGGGAGGACGCGGCTCTGCCCCGATTCCCTCCGCCGCGCCCTTGCCCGGGCCGTGCCTCTGCCCGGTGCCCGCAGAGCTCGGCCGGAGCTCGGAGCGGCGGAGGCGGCCCCCGGCTCGCCCCGGGGCAGGGAGCGGCCCCGGGCCCGACCCCGGCCCCGCCGCCCCGGCCGCGCTCCCCGCTCCTCGCAACCGCCGGATCTTTTAACAGTTGAATTGACTGCAGTTTTTGTCAGTTAATTAGGTTTAATTTACATAATTAGTACAGTATAAAGAGTATTGGGGATAATCAGGAGGTACGTCTCGCTTACTGTGTAAACACGGATTCGGAATTAAAAATCAGATGTAATTAAGGCGTGTGCGCGCGGCTTTTAATTGTAATGAATTTCTAATTAACGCTCAACGATCGCCGCACGCGAGAGCCGGGACGTTTGCCGGCACCGCCGCCCCCCAAAGCGGGGACCCCCCCCGGGACACCCCCGGGGCCGGGGGGCGCGGAGGGGCCGCGGCCGGCGCGGAGGGCGCTGCGCCCCGACGGGACCCCCCATCCTTCCCCGTTGTCCGGGCCGGTGCCGCTGGCAGACGAAGCCGGTGGATAATTTAGGTTAAAACTTAGGGAGCCGTGTCACGGGTGTATAAATAAATAATCACGCGTGGCGGGCGCGGAAGGCCCCGCGCTCCTGGAGGGCTGAGCCGAGATTGCCACATAAATCACGGCGATCTAATTCAGTGGAAGTTTAATAAACGCCTCCTATTGGAAATGAATGTTCCCCATTTAACAGTTGTATCAGCACCATATAAAACCATGACCCCAATAAATTTAATTTTAGAGGCCGATCAATCCGGGCTTCTCTCCATCGATCCGCGGCGGCTCTGCACCTCCGCAGCCTCTTCCGCGGCCCTTCCCGCCGAGGCGGGGGAAGGAGCGTTTCGATTAGACTCTTTATTAGGAAAAGATTGCTCCGAGAGGCCTGAAAATTAAACGGTGACATTTTAATTACTGGACATTGACAAAGGGAGCGGGCGGCGGCTCTCTGCAGGCCGGGCACACTCCGCCTGACCCGGCTGCTGAGCCCCCGCGGGGCGGGGGGAGCAGCGGGAGCCGTGCGGGGCTCCGGGGAGCCTGGGGGGTTCCTGTCGGTGCGCCCCGGGATCCCTCCCCAGGGCTGGGCACAGCTGACCCCCACCCCGATGCGCCTTCTCTGTGCATCCCGGCTCTCCCACCGCGCATCCTCCGGTCTGTGCACCCCCTTTTCTACGGCCCCCGCCTCTCCCACCATTCCCCCTCTCTGTGCCCCCCATGACACCCCCTTGCCCCCATCCCCACAACACAACCCCGGGCTCTCCCCAGTGTGCCTGAGGTCCAAGCCCCGCAGCCGCTGTCACCTTGTCGCCTGCCCCTCGCCTCTCTGGCCACCCAAACCCTCCCTGTGCCTCTAAATCTTCCCGATTTTCCCGGGCCGGAGCGGCTGCGGAGGAACGCGGCGTGCGGGATCGATAGACACGACTTTATTGATCAGGTGAAACCAAACACCTCGGCAGGGATGGAGCGGGACGAGGCGAGGGCAGCGATTCGATTCCCTCCGCCTGCGCCGTGCCGGGGACAGCCGGGCACGCTCCGGGATGGAGCCGCACTCACCTGCGGGGGGGCCTGGCAGCTCTGCCTCGGCCGCGGGGAAGTTTTCCTCCTCCTGCTGCCCATAAAAGCCCCAGACACGCATTTGCCATTAAACACCTCGCGGCCTCTCCGGCTCTGACGAACCTTGAACTTGCACCGCGGGCCCGGCGCCGGGAGCAGCCGCAGCGGGGCCCGGGAGGCAGCAGCCGCTCCAGGAGCCGGCAAGGCTCAATCCATAAATCCTGTCCTGAGCGCACGCGGGTGGTTTATGGACAGACCCTCTGCTGAAGGTAACGCAGCCCCGGGTCAGCGCAGCTCCTCGGCAGCCGCGCCGGCTGCAGCCTCCCGACGGGAAAGGCACAGGATCACAGGCTGGCTGTGGCTGCTTTGAGTTAGGAGAGACCTTAAAGCTCCTCTCGTTCCAGCCCCACCTCCATGGGCAGGGACACCTTCCACTAGAGCAGCATGCACAACATTTTTTTTTTTTTTAATTCGGTGTGACCAAATACTACAATTGGAGGTTTTTAAATTTCTCTTTTTCCCCGTTAGGTTTTCCCAGTCCAGGCTGGCCAGTGCTGGTGAGCTGGGGGAGCAGGAGCAGGCCAGGAAGTTTAGGGGATCAGCCCCCTGATCCCTCCAAATTTCTGCTGCCTGTGAGCCCCTCCGGGAATGCTGAAGATGAGCGATCCTAAAACACGGGTTACAGCTCGGGATCTCACCGTCATTCAATGGGCTCCAGCTCCTCCCCTGTGCCCCCCAGGCCTGGCTGTCACCTCGGGGACATCGCTCCCACCCAGCTGCCGCATTTGGGGCTCGGGCTGCTCCTTACCTGCTTCCCCGGGGCAGAGTCACCACCAGTGCCCTGCCCTGGGTGCAGAGGGGCACCCTCGGGAGGGGCCGCAGCTGGGCCCTCTGCAGCTCTCGGGGAGCCGGGGGCACCGGCAGTGTGTTTGTTCCCTGCCGGGCCGGCCCGTGGCAGCTGGGCAAGGACCCCGGGGTGTCCCCGAGTGTATCTCGGTTTATCTCTGGGTTTATCTCTGCGGGTGCCACACCCCAGCGGCAGCGGCAGGACGAGCCCCTGCATGGAGATGTGTCCGAGGAGCTGAGCAGCCCTGGGGGCCCCTGGAGCATCCTGGAGATGGGATTTGCCGTTCCCTGCCCAAAGAGGCCGAGGGGTTCTGTGTGTGTGCCCTGGACCATTGGGTGCAGCCCCCGACAGACACCTGGGACAGTCCCCGAGCTGCCTCCGCCCTCCTGTCCCCTCCCCTGGCCAGGAGCGGCTCCCGGGGGGTTCCCAGGAGCAGCTCCCGTGGGATGCGGTGGCTCCTGGACTGTCCTGCCCGGGGGACACCGCGGGAGCCGCAGAGCCCAGCGAGGCCAGCGCCCGCTGCGGTGGCATCGCCCCCTCCTCACCCCCTCTGTCCCCGCGGAGCCGCTTCTCCCGCAGCTCTCCACCCGCCGGTGGATTTGGCTCCCTGCGGGAGGTTTTTTTATCCCAGCGAAGCCCCAAATTCCCAGGTTTTGCCCCCACCCTGCTGCGGTCCATCGGGGTTCCATGGATCTCTCCAGGTAAACTTTCCCTGCAGGACCACGCAGCTCCGGGAGGCAGGAGAACAACACGCGCCGCTCCCGGCTCCAGTCCTCCCGTTTGCTTTTGCTCTCGGGTGTCCGGGGGATCAAATGAAGCTCCCGGGAGCTGTTTCTGGTGATCGCTCCGTTATTAAGGCGATCACATTGCTGCCCTTAAGCCGAGGGACAGCGACAGGTAAAGGACCCCTCGCAGCCCTGCCTCCCCTCCCAGCTTTTCAGGCTGTTCTTTGGAAAACAAAAGACGGACGCTTTGCCTTTGGAATGCTGACAGCGGGCTGGAGTTGGCCATGGGATACGAGAAACAAAATATTTCTAATTCTGTGCTGATTTAAAGGCCGACTTCCACGGGCTCTTCTCACGGGAGCTTTGCCTGGCAATGGGGAAGGGAAATGTGGAAAATATCGGAAGTTTTGGCACAGGTGGGACGTGATCTGCCTTTCCCACACCCACACTCCCGTGGGAATCATCATCACTGAGCTTCTAGGAGGGGACACAGAGAGGTGACACTGGTGTGGGGGTGCTGGGGGAGCCCTAAATGAGCGGCTGGGGTGAGGAGTGGGACTGGGGGGTCACTCTGCATCTGTGGGATCCTCTGCTGAATGAACGTGCCCGTCACACAGCCCTGCTGCCATCCTCTGAGCAGGGCTCAGCTGGAGGCTGTGATATTGCTGCATTTCCTGCAACCTTTCCAGCCAAGAAACATCACGATTCACACCCCAAAAAATTGCAGCAGGAAAAGAGGAGAGAGGGAAAAAACCATCCCCAGGCAGCCCCAGCTCCGAGTCAGCTCCTGCCTGCGTGGAGAGCAGCATTGCTGAGCCCCTTCCCAGCACTGCCAGGGAAATCTCCCTGGAGCTCCATTCGAATCCCTGGAGATTTTGGGAGGAGGATGACGTTACACATAAGGCAGAGCCTGGGGCACGTTTCATGTCCTGGCCACCCCGAAGTCATTTTTGAGTGCACTGAGGCGGGGTTTGCTCAGCCCCAAAGCAGCCCAGTGCTGCTGCATCCCGGGGGCTCCCTTCGGGCAGCTTTGGGGGTCCCTGCTCTGCTGAGGGTTCACCTGGATCCCACAAGGCACAGACACGCATTGGGATGCCCTTGGTGCAGGGAGAGGAGCCTGGGCTGGGTTAAGACCACCTGGATTTGGGAGGGGACAGCCAGAAAGGCTGGCCCTTGTCCTCACCTGTGCCCCTGGGTGCTGAGGGCTGGGGGCAGGAATTGGGGTCCATGTGGGGACAAACCACCCCCAGAGCTGCAGCCAAGCAGGACGAGGTGATTTGGGAAGGTCCCACCTCGCTGCTGCTCAGCTGGGAATGCCAGCAAAGCTGACAGGAGCTGGTTACTCCCAAACTTCCCTCCTCTGCTCTCTCATCCAGCCCCATTCCCCCCGAATTCTGCTGGGAGTGGGGCATCCCTGGCTGCACAGAATCCAAGGATTTGGGAGAGGAAAGGGGACGGAGGCCCCGAAGTTCCCTGAGTGCTGGACTGATCACACTGATGGACCAGGTGAATTATGAATCTGTCACCACTTCAAGCAGGAGGCTTTTCCCAGCTCCATCAGCTCCATCCCACACGGATTGTCAGGGTGAGTCTGACCCTCCCAACCCCCCTGCCAGGAAAAGCAGCAGGAAAAGCCCTGGGTTTGCTGAGTTTTAAACAAAATCCGAGAGAGACACAGAGACCTTCTATGCAGGGCAAGCTGCTGCGAACTGTTAGGGATAAATAAATGGCAGCGCTGCCGCTGCCCTGGTTGGCTCACAGGGAGGGAATTTGTCTCACTTTAGCAAAAGGACCTGGAGGAACGGGGGCTGTTGGCTCATTCATTGCGCTGTTATCTGCCAGCGAGGTTGTGACATCAGAGCAATTAAGACAAACTTTAGTCTATAAGTTCACGCCTGCAACCTCTACACTTCAAAAGAAGACAAACGATCCCTCCAAGGAAGGAAACCGAGTCTTTTCCAGGCTGCTTCCAGAATAACATTTAGGATTTGCAGTGGTTCGGGAGGAATATTTCACTGAATTGTGTGTGGGGGGGGTTAAGCTGCTGGTAGAAAATAAACGGAGTATTTGGGGTTTTTTTTAGCAAAAGTTTATTTTTAATGCAAAGACAAGCAAACAAACCCCAACCTCCTCCCACCCAACTCACTCACCCCAAACCTGCCTCTCACATCCATGTTTTAGTTTTATTTTTTCCTTTTAATAAGCATTTTAACACAAGGACTGATTCAACCTGTTGTGGAAAGGTCCACAGGAATTGCAGGAGCCAGAAACACCCAGCAGAGACATTGCAGTCATTCCTCTTTCCTGGAACAGCAAACCTGGAGCCTGTGCTTGATCCAGCTGAACCCACAGCTGTGCCAGGGCCTCCCCACCCGCCCAGGGAGATTATTCCCAAGATCCCACCCATCCCTGCCCTCTGGCAGTGGGAAGCCATTCCCTGTGTCCTGTCCCTCCAGGCCTTGTCCCCAGTCCCTCCCCAGCTCTCCTGGAGCCCCTTCAGACCCTGCAAAAGGCTCTGAGGATTCCCTGGATCCTTCCCTTCTCCAGCTGAACATTCCCAGCTCTGCCAGCCTGGCTCCAGAGCAGAGCCCTGTCCTCCTTCACCTCCCCTTTTCCACCTCAGCAAACCCTCTCTGGTTCAGGGATCAGCCTGCAGAGCCTGAGCACGGATGCTCCTCAGGTTTGATCCCCAGCAGCTGGCACTGGGAGTAGGGAGGGCATTCCCAGCCATTTCCTGGTGTGATGCTGACCCACCTGGCAGCCCTCACCTCCTCACAGGGTGGGCAAGCCCAGATATTTCTCCTTTTTTTTTGTCTGTTTGCTTTTGTTTTACACTTACAGCCAGTATTTTGTGGCTGCCTGCACTCAGACAGCCAGCAGCTCCTCAGGAAATCCTCTGGACACTCGGACAGGAGCAACAGTTAAAAAATATTCTGGAGTCAGGAAATAGAACATTCAGTAACCCAAAAATAGAGATATAAAATACTTGCTTTAAGGCAATGTACAGTCTAACTGAAGATAACCTGGAAACTGCTCAGCAACGAAAGAAAAAAATTAAGGAAATTCCTTAATGTGGCGGTGAGGAAAAGTCGGCCGACAAACATCCTGATTCTGCTGATGCTTCTAGGAAATAGTTGGAGTAAAATACGCTCTGGATAAACGGAGAGTCCCGAGGTGGTGGCCCTGGGAGAGCCCTGGGGATCTGCAGAGCTCACTGTGGTCCCTGGGAGCGCCGCTCCTCCAGCATCCTGCACACCCACATGGACACGACCTCGGCGTTGCCGTCGTTGTACTGCACCACGAAGGGGTGGCCCTGCAGAGGGGACAGGCAGGGTCAGCCCACACAAACACAGCCCTTCTGCAGACAGAAACACACGGGAGCATCCCCTGGCCACAGCCACGGAAATGCAATGAAGCAGCGATGCAAAGCAGGGAATTTCCTCTGGATCCGTGTTATCCTCACGGCCCCTTTCCCAGCAGGAGGGAGGCAGCACAGACTCTTTGGAAATGCTCTTTTTTTTTTGGTTGATTTTCCATTTGCTTGTTGTGTTTTGAGCCAGCCCCTTTCCAGGACAGCTGAACAGTTGCTGAATGGTGTTTGGGTAAAATGATATCCCAAAAAACCCTGTTGATCTGCTCCTCTGCTTGTAAATGTGTGTGTTGGCCTAAATTTCCTCTCTTTGACAGTCCTAAATTTCCTCTCTTTGACAGTCCCCCGTGCATCCTTCATGTGCACTGACCTTCAAGTGCCCAAAGGGTACCCAGGAGAGCTGGAGAGGGGCTCTGGACAAGGCAGGGAGTGACAGCATGAGGTGTTTTGCCCAGCCCTGGGGTGGTTTTGGGTGGAAAAGTGCAGGAATAAGGCAAATGCTTTTATCTCCAACACTGCCTGTCCCACCTCTCCAACAAAACAGCCAAGGACACCAGAGAGAAGCAGGAGAGAACAACCAGGAGGCACAGACAGGGCAGAGCAGGTTCACTGGGGCAATTCAACCCAAATATTCCAGCCAGTGCCTTCTCCTTTAGGATGGAGAGACCCCGCAGCCAAATCCATCTCACACCCGGGACATCCCTGCACTGAAGCTGCTCCACGTGAAATGTCAGCTCTGAAACCTCAGCTCTGCACGCTGGTCACCCTGCTGGCTTTGTTTTCTGAGGATATTCCACCAAAACCTGGGGGCTTCCACATTGTTCTCCCTAGGAGTAAGTTTAACTTGCCATGACTCTGCAGATTTCCCATATTTTGACTGCCCTGCTCCAGGGAGGATTTTCCTCAGGCTGAAGGGATGTTTTCACTAGAAGCTGTTCTTTTCAGAATCTGGGGGTTGATTTTTCTGAGTTGTTTGTTTTTCATTTGGGAATGGGATAACAGAGATTTCCACCAAAACTCAGGAGGGCCCATCTTTGCAGACCTTGGTGGACAACCTGCAGCGTTTTCAGGTCAGGCACCAAAAACCAAGGAGGACACAAGTGGCCAAAGATGTCCAGTGCTCAAGGACGTGCCAGAATCTCCTTCCAAACCCACTGGGCTGGTTTTAAAACCCACCCTCACTCAGCAGCACCTGCAACTGCAATAAAAACATCTATCAAAGAACCCCCCAGAGCTGGGGATAAAGCAGGAGTCCATCAAACCTGCCCTTGGCCTGTTGGCAGCGAGATTTGGAGTGAAAATCAGCACAAACTCCAAAAGAGGGACCTGCAGTTGGCTCAGCACGCAAAAATGTCTCAGGGAATTATTGAAGTTTTCCTCCAAGGTCTCCAGCACTGCAGTGGTTTTCTCTCTCTTGTGAAATCCCTTCAGAAACTCATCCCTGCCCTCCATAATTTTGTCATTATTCAGCACCCAGTCCCACATTCCCCCCTTTTCAGGTATCCTGAGCACTGCAACCATTACCCAAAGCACACAGACCTCTGAAAGCAGTGCCTGAGACTGGAGATTCCTCTGGAAAGGATGGAGGAGACAAGGGGCAGGGAGGTGAGACAGGGAGGGAGGGAAGAATAAGGAAAAAAATCCCAAATAAAAATCCAAGGCAGGAGAAATGGGGAGCAGGACAGAGCTGTCACCTCAGAGAGGAGACAATGACAGCCCCAACACTTTGGACACTGTCAATAAATCCTGGTGGCTGCCTCAGCCACAAATCCAAGTCCCAGCCCTGACTTCAGGAGTGAGCAATATGTTCTCACCCCAACCCAGGCACCTGCTGTGCTTAAATATTCCTGCAGGGATTTATTGCAAGGGAAGACTGAGGAAAGGTAAATGTGTGGAAGCTTGAAATGCATTTTCTCTTGCAGGGACCTGTTCCTCCCTGGCCTGGAGAGGTTACCCTGCCTGGTGTGGCATGCACAGCTTTATTTTTGGGGACACATGATCCCATCCCTGTGTGGCTCAGATTTCCTCAGACTCCCACACACGTTCACAACAAAGCAATAACCACCTCCTTCCCCATTTTTAAATATTCAGCCTTAAAAATACCTGGACACAGCACAGCCAGCAGGAAAGAGGCTGAAAATCCAGCACCAAACTGGTTTTGCTGGTACTGGTGTGCCTTGCCCTGGCTCAGGGGGATGCACTGGGAATCCTGCAGGGAATGGGAAGTGGCTGCTGGAGAGCACAGAGCTTGGAGCTGGAAAGGTCAGGCAGGACAGGGCCAGGGCTGGCCCCCAGTGAGTGTCAGGCAGCCTAATTTTGTGTGTCAACCCCGAAAATGAGATAAACAATGACAAACCAGGCTTTTTAAATGAACTTGTCTCATCTGGTTCTCTTGATAAAGGGTACATTTCTCGAGGTGCAGGGTCCCACCAGACAGGTTTAACTCTTTCACAGGGGAGCTCCTCGCAGAGGGGGAGGTGAAGGATTTAAATATCTGACAGGAAATTAAAAGGGCAGTGCCCCCCTGAACACAGAGCCCTGGTAATTCCAACTCAGTGCTCTCCAACCATCAATCATTTAGCCCAGTCAATTAAACCGCCATTATTCAAGGGTAAAAGTTCCATCGTTTTATCTACCCCTAAAATTCAGCAATTTGCTTTCCTGGCCTTCTCCTCTGGCCTAAAAAAAAAAATAAATCTTTGTTTCTGATAATAACCCACCCCAAGCTTATTACCACAGACCTTGGCGTGGCATCCTGGGCAGGGCTGCAGATCCATGGGTCTCTAACAGCTCCAAGGGCCCACCTGGAGTGCAGCTCTGCTCCAGGTGGATGAAATTCCCTCTGGGATACAAAATCATCCCCCACAGCCCCAAATCTGGGCTGCCTGAACCCCTCCAGCCCTCCAGTCTGAAGCACAGGTAACAACTTCCACCGCCTCTCCCACACACAGGATGCTCTGGCCATAAAATGTTTGTGTCTGGAGAGCCCCAAGGAGGTTCAGCCCAATGCCAAAGGACAGGCAGACCATAATAATGCACCTCATGCAGTGCCTGGCATGTCAGAGCACTGTCCAGGCACAAAAGAAGTCAGTGTTTCTGTCAGACTGGCTCCAAGGTCCACGGGACAGGCACTTACCAGCCTGGAATGGTGACAAAGCACATTCCCAGTGTGAAATGCCAGTCAGACACCGATTTTTCCTTGGAAATCGACAAAAATGAGAGATTTTCCTGCCCCAGGGGGGTGTTCCCTGGGGCACAGAACATGGGAGGGATGAGGACAGGGCAGGAACCTGAACCCCAAGTGGTGGGAATACATCAGATCTAACCCACAACAGCACCTCCTTATATTTTTTCCCCCTGGGACACTGAGAGGCTGACTGGGGAGGGCAGCAAATTAAAAATGCTAAGAAAATTCCTCATGCTTATGCAAGGAAGGTTGGGAAACGAGTGGCACTGCATTGGTGCCACCCTTTGAACATTCCTTTTTCCAGGCACCCTCCCAGCCTGAGCCCCATTAATTACCGAGCAGCACGGACAAATCAAGCACTCCAGTTCAAAATCTCCAACACAACCAAAAAACCACAATAAAAAAAGGATCCCAACTGTTGCAGGCACAGCCTGTCAAGACAATGGCCGTGCCCTCAGACAGCATTTCAAATACAGTTTATTAGTGTGTGATATGAAAAGGGTATTTTTATTGCATGATATAATGCAATGGGACCTTGGGCGCTCTGCAGAAGGACCTTGCACTCAGAAGTGTAATGAACCCATAGTCCAAAAAACATTATACTGTACATTAACCTATCATTAATGGCACATTAGGGCTGGGGGCATTGCACGCTGGCTGCTCAGGGCTCCATCAGGACAGTGTGCAGGAAAGCACAGTCTGCCCAGGCTGAAAACAAATAGAGAAAATAAATATTGCTGCTGGCTGCAGGCTGCTTTCGGGGAAGCTCGCTGCAGTTTTTTCAAGGGGGGGAGGAGGAAGATGCAGCAGTTTGTTGGGTGGTGCTGGCACGCTCTGAATGCATCAGATGCAGCTTTTCCTGCACAGAACACCGCAGCTGGTGAGAATAAAGGGAAAACTGGAAGCCTGCTCCCCTTCCCTGCCATTCCCTAATTCCTCCCTGGCAGCAGGAGTTGGGAATGGGCAGAGCACCCTCTGAGCCAGCTCTCTGTGGAACGCCTGGGATCTGTTTTGCCTCTGCACCCGTTTCACCTGAGCAGAATTCCAGCCCTGCCAGCACTAACTCCACGTGAAATGTGAGCCAACCACCGAATTCCTGAAGCTCCCAGAGCAGGTGGGATGTTCCATGCCTTCCCCCACTCCAGGTGCTCTGTTCAAAGGAAAGCCACAGAGCAAATGTTGAATCAGCAAAGCCTGGCTGGCAGCTCATCCCTCCAACTCCAAAAAACTGCAACTTGGCTGTCCAACAGTGCATCCCAGTTGGTTCTCCCATTGCTGCTGAGGTGTCTGTTATGTTTACAGCTCTTGTAATTAACTCAGGGCACGGATTCCAGGGGAAATTCCTGCCCATCCTCATGTCTGACGAGGAGACAAGTCCGACCTCCAACAGGACAAACACAAAGCTCAGCTCTGGAGCTGCACCAGGACTCCTGGGAACACCAAGTGGTGAGTAACCCAAACAGCTTCCCAAAATCCCAGAGTCCCTGGAAACACCAAGTGCTGAGTAACCCAAACAGCTTCCCAGAGTCCCTGGAAACACCAAGTGCTGAGTAACCCAAACAGCTTCCCAAAATCCCTGGAAACACAAAGGGCTGAGTAACCCAAACAGCTTCCCAGAGTCCCTGGAAACACCAAGTGCTGAGTAACACAAACAGCTTCCCAGAGTCCCTGGGAATACGAAGAGCTGAGTAACCCAAACAGCTTCCCAGAATCCCAGAATCCCTGGGAACACCAAGTGCTGAGTAACCCAAACAGCTTCCCAGAATCCCTGGGAACACCAAGTGCTGAGTAACCCAAACCACCCCGACCTGACCCCAGGTCCTCCTGCAGTGACCTCAGCACACGTTAGGATTTCATCACTCCACCCCTGCCTCCGGTGCTGGAGGATTTTCCATCTCGAGCTGCTGCCTCCAAGGACAAGCCACACTAAAAGCTGCTCTAATTATCTGTGCCAGCTACCCACAGTATCCAACCGCGGCTCCCACAGCCAGGAATAGCAGCGAGGAATCCTCAGGCCAATTCTCTCACTGCCGGCTCCCAAAACATCCTCAATTCACAGGCACAGAAGGTGGCAGGGCATCCTCAGGGGATGCTCCACGCAGCTTCTTGAGGCTTGAGTGGGGTAAAAGCTCTGAAAAACAACTCTGAAGGCTGAGCACACGTTAATCCACGGAGACACAGAGTGTACCTGTGGCTGAAAGGACCCTGCATGACACAATCTAAGTGTGATCCAGCTTAAATTTTTTTTTTTTAAACCCTTAGAAGAAAAGTGTGAGCACCTGAAGTGCTTGGAACAGCAGGGACTGGGAGGCTCAGTTTGTGTTTCTGCCAAGAGTGTCCCCAGTGTCCCAAAGCTGCAGCAAGGTCAGCTGCAGCCTCCTTGTCTGTTCCAAATGGGACTGCAGATCACAGATTGAGCTTAACCCTAAAATTCCAGCTCCTCCTTGGGACTTGCAAGGCTGTGCTTGATCTGGGAGTGTTTGCTGGCCCAGTTCTCTCTCCCTGCTCCTGTCCTCAGACTATTGAGGGCAAGGACTGCGCTCGCTGTGCTGGAGAGGCTCCAGCATCCCCAGAGCTCTGCTCAGCTGGGGGCTGGAGACAAAGCCCCAGAGCAGGGGGATGAAATCATGGAATCACAGAATCACGGGATCCCCCAGTGGTGGGCTGGAAGGACCTTAAAACCCATCCAGTCCTAGCCCTGCCCTGGGCAGGGACACCTTCCACTGCCCCAGGTTGCACACGGTCCAACCCTGAACACTCCCAGCATCGACCAGCGGCATTTTCTGGGTGGAGATGAGGCAGGAACGAGAACACATCCACACAAGAAAACAAGTCTGATGATTTTCCTGGAAGTTTCTGCTCCTTCCTCGCCACAGAGCCCAGCCTGCTGAGCAGCTCCACTCGGGAAGTTTTGTTTGTTGCACGGCCTCCCTCACATACGCTGTAATTAAAATGTTGATTGCTAAACAGTTTAAATATATGACAGACAATGCAGTTAAAGCCTACAGTTAGGTCAATATGTGATTTAGATTTGCCATTTAAAAACTCTCATTTAAATTTTGCATACATTAATCACTACCATACTTCAATGTTCTGATATCCACCTGACTACACTATTAAAATAAAACTTGCTGCCCCAGGGAAATCCTACTTATTCTTAATTGTTTCGAGGCTTTGATGGGCTTTTAATCTAAGATTAATTTATGCAATTTTAAATAACTCTTCTTATGATTAATAAGCTTGAAAATTAAAAGGAGTCTAAAGCAATTATAATGAGCATTTGGTCATAACCTCATTAGGAGAAGGAGTGAAGGATACAGCTCTGGAATTCTTACAAGACTACAATTTAAGGTTACTTTCAGAGGAGTCAGACATAGTTCTTGAAATTGCAAAGGCAGATTAGCCTAGGTCAGCCTTGGAACTATGGCTACCTAGATTAGCACACTAATGATTTTATCCCTCTGGTGATATGTGAGACAGTGAAAAGATGACACAAAACAAAGATAAATGGATGACACGACTAAGCACTGAAGCCTTGGGGTTATATTTCTTCCTTCTTTTTTTTTTTTTTTTTGAGAAGTACTTTTTTCCCCTATTATTTATCTGTTTGTAGATTGACTTTCACCAATGCATTTTTCCTTTTTATACGATGAAGTGAATTGCAAGTGATTTTCAGCTGGTTTAGTTTTGTTGAGGCACCAAAACTCTCCTGCAATTTACAGAATCTGCCTTCAAACAACAACAGTCCCCAGGCCTGATGGATGAACCAAGAGGAAGAACAGCCTAACTCCGACCTCAACACCTTAACCTGAAGAGCAACTGTCTACACCCCTCACCCAAACTGCCATTTTTAAACAGCAACACAGATCCTTCGTTATGATTAAAGTCTTATTTTTCCAAGCTTTGGACAGCTGGTGACCCCAAAACAGATCTCAGAGACCCCTCGTGCACTTGACTGGTGTGTCCAAGCTGGAAACTCATCACCAGACAAAAGGTCAAGAGGGAATTTTTCAGGTCAGAAGAGCAGGAACCGGAGCAGCTCCATGACACAGCGTGGACCTGACTTCAAGCAGGACCCTGGGTCTGCTATTTGTTCCCTTCCTGTGGCAAAGACTGGTCTCAAATTTACTACAGAGTTCAGGGTTTGGCTGTGGCACAGAGGAATCTATTTGCCCATCTGCAGATCATTCTTTCCACAGCAGTTCTGCTTTTGATATTTGTTGTTAAACCAGTAACTGTCCTTGGCATTCCTCGCGCTGCTCGGCTAAAAACGAGCCAGCTCCCAGCAAAGGTATTTCAGTTTTTGTGTTATGGCTCTTAAAACAAACGAAAGCAACCGAAATCTAATTGGAGTTTACTTCTGCAAGTGCTGCTGAGGTTAAGAAGAGCTGTAGAGGAGGAACGGGGAGAGTGGCCCAAGGCTGATGGAGTCTGTCAACATTAGCAAGCTGTCGACAACAGAAGCAGCTCTGCTGAGTGAAACGCTCGGTGCAACGTTTTAGGGATGGAAGAGGTTTGACTTTTGCCCAGCTCTGCTCTGGTTTGTGGCCTCAGCGCCCATTAGTAGCTGGAGCTCATTAGGTGTGTGCCTGGAGCACATCTTCTGGTGGGGTTTCATTTGAAATCCATTCAACCCCCGAGCTTCAAGACGTGGCTGTGATGAGAATGAAAGAGCAGGGGCTCAGAAAGAGCAGAGATTCACACCAGAAATGCACACCTGAGCTGAGCTCTGCTGGAGCTGCACCTGCAGACGTGTCCTCAGCTCCAGCACAGGAGCTGAATTACCTTCAAGACTTACAGAATTACCTTCAAACAAGGACTAAATGTTCCCTACAGCATTTCCTTCAAGTCAGGAATAGATGTACCCTACAGCACTTCCTTCAAATGAGGGCTGAGTGCTCCCC
This sequence comes from Nicator chloris, assembly GCA_013400495.1. NCBI lineage: Eukaryota > Metazoa > Chordata > Aves > Passeriformes > Pycnonotidae > Nicator > Nicator chloris. Next base: position 125,928 of record WAAE01006942.1, read on the forward strand.
TAGACTGGGGGAGAAGGGTGAAGAAAACAACTGTTTTCCCCAAGTTTTTCCACTGGGGGGAAAAAAAAAATTGCTAAGCAAATTACTAAGCTGAAGCACACTGAAACAATCTCCTAAATGTTTTTCACCCAAACCTTAGAGAAGAAAATGCTGTGTGCATACACACACACACACACACAAATAACAACAATTAACAAAAGCAAAAAAACACCCTGAAAATGATGTGGCTGGAAGCAAAAAGGGAGAATGAAGCAGCTCGCACTTCGTTAGCATTTTTGTGATGAAGTTTCTGCAAATGAGCAAGTTGTTTTTAAAAGTACCACCACGATCATCCTGCATTCCACGCTGCCTGCACGGAGTGCAAAATAACATCCCTGTGTTTGCCAGGCTTTGTAAAAGGACTAAATAAATAAATAACATCCCCGTGTTTGCCAGGCTTTGTAAAAGGACTGAATAAAGTATGAAATGATTGAGGTGAGGGTGCTGCCAAATCCTGAGGAGCAGAGAAAGCTCAGGTACGAAACCACGTTGGAATAAACGCACAGAGCCCTGCTGAAAACATGGAAAAAGCAAAATATATCACCACTAGTTGGCTCGGGGAAAAAAATAATAAAAATCCCTTTGAATCTCTCCCAAGGTCACTGAACAACGACCGAGGCCACCAACACCATTGCCACTCTCAGAGCTGTATTTGAATCCAACAGGGAGCTTTTCCCTGGTGGAAAGCCGGCTCTCCCCAGCCCAGCAGGCACACGCTCATCCCCATTTCCACCAGCTGAGTGTTTCCCCCAACCTCTCCCACCAAATCCCAGCAATTTATGGGACAATGAACTTTTCCAGGGCCGTATTTTTGGCGTCCCAGCCCGAATAAAGCCGCGCGTTCCGAGCTCTGCCCAGGCCGGGAGCGCGAGCAGCCGGCACCCGAGGGGAGGCCGCGGCTTAAAATGAAAAGGAAAAAAAAAAAAAGAGAAAATAAATAAAAAAGAAATCATGTTTAATTTAAAAATTAGAAACTGGAGCAGGCTGTGAGCACAGAGGTTGATTGAAACAAAATTTAAATTCCTGTCAAGCCCATTTAAACACAGGGGCCCTTCATAGGCAATTAGCTGCTCCCTGTGAAGGCTGAGCGAGGCCGGGCCTGGTCACTGCGAGGAGCCGAGAAAAATTAACTAAAATCAGGCGCTATGAAATATTTAGCCTCCCAGTTTATCACAGGGGTTTGGAAGTGTAAACAAGACAAAAATCGATTCCTCGGTGCCCTCCAATCAATCCCCCAAAATGGCGAGGGCATCTGTTTCTGCTCAATTTTGTTTACTCTGGCAGATTTGCCTTAATTGCGGTTGTTTATCTCCCGTTGTCCCCGGGGCCCTAATCTCCCGATTACTAATACTTAACACTCATTTCACATCTAAAGCTACTTCTAATCCTCAACAGGTTTCTGGAGCTCTTAAAATGATGGAGGCCAGGGAGATTTCTCTTTGTTGAGAGGAGCATTTCGCGACCCGCAACCAGCTGGGCCCAATCGTCACCAGGGATGGCGGCAACAAAGGTGCTAAAAGGCTCTTTCACAACCTCCGCACTCCGCCGGGAATGCCAGCGAGAGAAAAAGGCCTTTGATGGGCAAAAAAAGGGAAAAAAAACCCAACAAACCCGCCCTGAACAAGGGGGCTCTGACAGTCCAGCCAAATAAAGTTACTGTCATAATCAAGCGCTGTCAATCACAATGAAAATCCAATTAAAAAAATCTTTCAGCACGGCCCCTCTTCAGGAGAAAAATGTTCCCTATTTATATGCAGGGGTTTTTTTCTTTCTTTTTTTTTTTTGTCAACCGCACAAATTAGAAAGTCGTATTAATTGATTTTTTTTTTTTTTACTACTTTAGGCCCTGGTCCTCCAGCTGAATTTGTGCGGATGGAAGAATCAAGCGGCACAAATCTGATTAAGGGATTTGAGGCATAATGCACACAGGTCACTAAGAAGCCATATCTCTATCTCCTGCTTTATACTCTGCTTATTCATAGGCAATTATTACTCTTATTTAATACTGCAGGAGTGTCCTGAGGTGCTAATTGGACTAGAGACCCACATGGAGCTGGTACTGCACAAGCACCAGCTCTTTTAATCTATGCAGAGGGTCTGAATACATTTAAAATGCCAATTTCATTACACAAATAAAAATCGTACGTGGATTTCAACAGTTGCCTGTTGGAGCAAATTCCTTGATGAATTTGGAATGAAGAGAAAGGAGAGTATTCTGGGATTTAAAGATAGGGCTCTTATTTTGGAACTGCTAAGGGATTTCTTTTTCTAAATTTTTAGCAATAAATACGTAAGGAAGACAGCTGACATAAAATATCAATGAGGCAAACGCGCCACTTCTCAATATCCAGTAATTGAAAGATTTGCAATTCTGCTACCAAAATGAGTGAGATGTAAATATTTGTCCCTGTGCCTGGAGAACTACTGAACAACCAGCAGTGCCAAATGAAACATTTGCTCAAATTAAACTGCAAAGCCCAGGAGACTCAAGTAACCAAAAAATACGAACTGTATCCCTCTAAGCCGTTGCCAATTTGTTTTTGTCCAATTTCCTTAGATTTTTCAACACCTCTTTGAGCCAACTCGAGTTATTCCTTTTCACATTTCATTGGGAAGCTCTGCTACTTTGTGCAGCTCCAGGGCACGGTAGGAAGGGGAAGCCAGATGTTCCCTTTGCTGCAGGAATTGGGTGATCCCACGGCAACGGGTGCAGCAGGCAGAGCCCACCCCTGAACCTTGTCACCATCTTGCTCTTGGGTGATTGCTGGATTTAGTGACACTGAAAGAATGGATTTCTCCCTTTCAAGAGCTGATTTCTCGAGTGGCAAAGAAGAACTCACACCCCCGAGGACAGAGATGGCTTTTCCCCTTTTTTTTCAAAGACAGAGGGGGAAATATCCCTGACCCACCTTTCCCCATTTCAGCTCGGTGAGCAATGCTGCCACCTGAAGAAACACAGATTTTTTTCCTCTTAAGCTACTTTGAGCAAGGAAGATACTGAACACCCAGTGACAGGAGCATCCTGAGCCCTCCTGGGAGGTCCTTGCCTCAATATAAATTTTGATTTGGCTTCAGTGTATCCAGGATTTGATCCAGAACTCCTTGTCCACTGCATGTCTGAAGTGAGAGATTGAAGATCCAGTTTGTTATTTGTCACATGTATTTCACGGTTGAAATGGACGATCCTAAAAAACCTTTTCCAGCCTAAACAATTCTGTATCTACAACAGCTGAAATACTTGGCTCTGTACTTTTTCTTCCCTTGAGACACCAGGAGAGAGCCCTTTCCTTCACATCTGCATGTGCTTGGTGCCTGTCAGAGCTTCCCCTTGTCATGGAGCGAGTCACTGGGATCGCTGTGACAGAGGAGAGGCTGAACACCTGCAAACAAAGCCATTCCTCACAGGTCCAAGCACAGACAATTCTGTCATCCCTGATGGGAGACCCTGCACCGGCCCAGGATAAAAAAAAAAAAAAGCCAAGGAGGGAAAATTCTTGGCTCCCTGTGATTCAGCACTGAAGCCCAAACACCTGCACAGGTGCACACACCAGTCATGGATCTCTGCAGCTGATCTCACGGGATCCCTGGGATGTGCTTGTGAAAAGGAAAGTGCTGAGAGCCCTCTGGTCTGTCCCAAAAATCATCATCATCATCCAAACCCCAGGCCTGGCTACTCAGTGATAGCACTGGGGGAAAGCCCTTTTATTGACAAACCTAAGCACCAGTGTTTTATTGGCTTTATTCTGGGGCTTTAAATGAAAATCCAGGCAGGATTATGCTGATCCTCCATTTGTTTGTTTAAACCATAAAAGTATTTCCTGAGAGCTGAAACCAGGGGTTTAACACAATGAACTGCAAATATGTTTAGCTACTGTGCAGACCCTCTCAAATAAAGCTACATAAAATATAGCTACTTAAAATCCAGCTACCTAAAAGCCTCACATTTTTCATTTCCTTGTTGTACTTGTTGGAGATGTGGGAACAGGCAGCCAGAATCCATTTCTGAGAGTCTCTAAGACCTTGACACGTGTCTTAAGATATTTAAATACACAAACTAACTGTTTATCTGGGGAAAAAAAATACCCATTATAGCCAATAAAATCAGGGTGCCTGGTCTAGAGCTATTCCTGGAATGGAGAGAGAGGGATTGCTGGATGCATAGGAATGGGAAATTTCCCAATTGCATTAGGCATTAAAATAAATAAAATACCAAAAGAGAACAGGTTTCCAGCATGTCAGTGGCTTTGACACAGATGATACATGATTTATCAGACAATGTTTAAATTAATAAAATACCAACACGAGAAGCGTCGGTAACTTAAATTTTAAAAAGGAGAAAAGCTCCTGGTTACGTTGAAAATTTGAACAACTTGAAGAAAAATCATTAGATCTGGGCAAAAGTAACGGAGTGCAGGAGGTGACTGGATCCTCTCCCTGCCCCATTTTTCCTTGAGAAATCCTAAAGGCTGTGCTTTGATGCCTCCACAGCAATAACTGCTGCACTCCTGACTTTTGGTGTTTCAAACACAATTTCTTTCCCCAAACGCCTTCCATTCCAGTAACCAGCCGTGGCACCGAGGAGCTCAATGCTGCACTAACAACAAAAACCCCCTCGCCAAGAGACTCCAGCAATTCCAAAAACAGCAAAAAATCTGCAGAAGCCAAGGCCGAGCTTGCGGCTAAAGAAGAGATTTTAAACAATTACCAAAGCAGGGCAGTGATATCATAAAGGCAATTTCTGCGCTAGCTTGTTTTCTGCAACTCTCTCTGCCTCTGAACAGCTAGAACAGATAATAACTATTAGTAAATCAAACTCCTGCAATATCCAGCTGTGTCTCCCACATTTACATACAGATAGAATGGGTATATGTTTTTAATATGTATGCCAGCCGTACTTTTACCACAGCTGAAGTGCACGCTACAAAGGAGGAGGAGAATGGGAATGGAATCAGCATGAGATAATAAAGTGGCCTAGATAAAGTATTAGCCAGCGATTGATCTCAAACAGGGGATGTTGCTTCTCTCTGACCTGATTACTTACTATGCATAGATTCCATTAAATAGAGCTTAGCATGGAAAGCTTCGGGAAAACGCCGCAAATGCAGGCGCGTCCTCAGCCTGGGAGGCAGCCCAGGCTCAGGGTGCTTCCCTGCACTCTGGGCATCAGCAGGAGTTTCAACCTCCCCTGGGCTGCCACAGCACAACTCCTAAAGAAGCACTGCCCCTGAGAGCTGGGAAAACTCCGTGGTTTTGGCAAAAAACACCCTCGAGTGCAAGGGGGAGAAATCTTTTTGTACAGGAGAGTTGTTGAGATCTTCACGTTAGAAAGGGAGAGGCAGAGAGGAATGTGATAACATGTAATATTCAATATATTCAATTTAATTGGCTCTCTGCCTTGCTCTTAAGAGGGAACCAACTGGAGGTAAAAGAGCAGCATTTTACAGTAAGTTTAGGATGACCACTGGTAAATTCTGAGGTTGTTCCTTTCCCTGAATGGACAATTTTCTCAATACTTGGTGAAGTTCCTTGTTCCACTGCTGTGGAACAAGTCAGTTGATTTGACTTTGTAGATCAGAAAAACCAATGGGATATCTTGCTTTGGGGATGGCTGCATGGAAGGAAGGGCTGTGAGTAAAGAAATAAGAAAATAAATAAATACAGGAGCCTGATCCACCTGCACATGGAAATCTATGGTAATGAAAAGCCTGACTTTAAACAGGAATCTCATCCAGCCTCGGCTTTGGCCCTCTTTCCTGACAAAATGGACATTTTGGGTTTTATAAAAAAGAGCTTTTTGCATGATAGGCAGGGGAAATCCATCCCTGCTGCAGCCCCAGGACTCTGGTGGAGGTGCCAACCTGGCACTCCAGGTATTCAGTCAGCTCCTCAAATGCATCTAAAATCCACTGATTATCAGCAGAGGAGGAAAACATTGATCTTCTGCTCCCTTCATGCTGCTTTCAGTCTTTAATTGTCCTGAACTGGTCACAAAACAGTGACTCCAGTAGAGCTGGTGTCTGCAGGGGAGGGAGATGATGCTCTGGTTTGCCTGAAGGTGAGGATGGCTGTGTGTGACACCTCCCATCACTGCTGGCACAGTGCTTTTAATTAAAAAAAAACCCCCAAAATTCCATGAACAAGCTGAAATCCTGCTCTGGTTTAAATCAGTGTTAGGGTGACCTTGAAGATCCAGGGTTTCACTGCATCCCTCTGTGAATTCCTCAGATCCACAAGCATTTACGTCCCCCTGTGCACTCCTCACATCCACCAGAGCCACGTGGCAGCTTCAGGAATACGGAATTAAAAGGATTTAAAGGGTGAGAACCTCTGGAATTCACAGGGTATTTGTGTTCCTGGAATGTGGCACTCAGTGCTCTGCTCTGGCTGTGACAAGGTGGGGATCAAATGGACTCCAGGACCTTGGAGGCCTTTTCCAGCCTNAGGAGTAAGCAACTCCTATTTTACTACTTGTTGTTGCAAGTTCATTTCTAACTGAATAGAAAGGAGGGAGAAAAAAAAAAGCATTAAATTGTTTAAAAAGTAGGAACGTTTCTTTTTTATTTATTTTTTTTTCCCCAGAGGAGCCGGAATTTCCAAATAATTTCACAAAACACCTCCTTTAAAGGGGACTAGCACACTCCAGGGCATGNATTTAAAATCTATTATTTTCTTTTTCTGGCCCCGTTTTCCAGCAATATTAAATTAATTTCTGTACCCACAATTAGGCACAGATATGCTGTGTATAACTGTGCACACAGACACATAATGCTAATGTAAATATTCATATTAATTTTATAAATAAAGTGCTCCCTGACAAGACTGGGGAGAAGCAAAAATCTGAAGGGTTTGACTCTATAAATATAATATACATAACTGACATACATATANTGTAGTTGTGAAGATAAATCTGTGCACTTCTCTGCTACTGCAGGCACTCACCCTTTGGCCTCGTTTTTATGGCTCTACACCCTGGGGTGGTGTTATTGCTCACAAACATCCCCACACACACTTCTGGGGGGCTGTGTGAGCTGCAGATGTTTTATTTATAAGTGGCAGGCCTATTGCATCACCAAAATGTGCATTTCCAAACAGAGAGAGGTTTTTATGAAACCCCATTCCATTGTTTTAATAGCTGAGCCACCCAGCCATGGCAGAATAGTGCACGAGGTAAATGTGTCTGCATCTCCAGAACCTGCTCCAAGTTTTCTCAGATGTGACTAACTGCAAGAATTTCCCAGCCATCAAAAGTTAATAAAAAAGGCAAAAAAAAAAAAAAAAAAAAAATCAGCCTTGGGTATGAGAAACCCCCAAGTGGAGGGGCTCTGATAAACTTTAAGGTTTAATTTCAGCCAGGTATTTAAGCAGGTGCCCAGCTTCAAATGCAGATTTGGTGGAGTTAATATCCTGAAAATGAGATTCACAGTTAAATACTTTCCCAAGCAGGATCTCAGTTGAGACTGGTCTGGATTGTGAGACACCTGCCCCTGGGCATCTTCAGAGATTAGCCTTTAACTAGAGAATTGCTGCAGTAGAAAAACTTCATTTCTCCTCACAGCTCCCAGTGTGGGAGCAAGAAATGAGAGGATGCACCAGTGTCCTGATCCTGTTAAAATCCCTGACAATTATTCCTGCATTCCAATTGTCTCTGTATATTTCATAGCAAATAAATCATGATGGTTTTAGAGGAGCTTTCGACTTACAGCAAACAGAATATCAAGGAAAGTAAGGAAACATTTAAAAATTCAAGGTATCTGACACGAGTCAGAGGGGATTATGAGTCTTCACAAATTGCTGTAAACAGCAATGATTATTAATTGAGAAGATGATAACTGCCAGCACAAGAAGTGGGCTCTGAGCTCAGATTCCAACCCTGAGAACCCTTCCATGCCACACCTCACCAAATATTCTCATTCTCCTGCAGCCAATCTGATTTAATTTTACATGAGCATCAGGGAAAACAGTGCCTCCTGCATTTCATTCAAATACACATTTTAACCACACTCTCTGCTTTCAGTCTTCACAGTTGGGAAGGTTAAGGCTGGCAAATGCTGACAAAGAGTGACCTAGGTGAAGCTGGAATCCCTGGACATCCAAACTGGAAGAAAATGTGTATCAAGCATCAAAATGGTTTTGACTGAAACTCGATAGTGGCTGTCAAAATTCTGAATTAACTCCCCAAATCACAAGTGAAGGTAACAGCAAAATACCCACCAACTTCAGAATCACAATTCCACCCCTGCTTTGGGTGCAAATGTGGAATTGCTGCACAAGCAGGAAGAGTTTCGAGAGAAATACACTCAGCACACTGAAAATGCAGGGAAAAACCAGATGCATTTCTAGGTAAATCACCAAAAAATATTCACTGACAAATCCAAAGTGAGGTTTCACTTACCATTAAATCTTCAGGTGCTGGCCTTTCCTTTGGCTGCTTCTTCATGCTGTGTCAGAAAACAAAATGTGTCAACACAACTGCTCGTATGTTTGAAATGCTGAAATATTGAGTTATTTCACTTGAAATGTTGAAATATTGAGTTATTTTACTTGAAACGTTGAAATATTGAGTTATTTTATTGGAAATGTTGAAATACTGAATTGTATTTTATCTCTTTTATGGCAGAGTGAAGAATTTTAGTGTATTTCTTACCTTTATCAGGTGCTGATGGGCGACAGGGTCCCTAACAGTGACCAAAATATTAATGGGTTTTTCCTCCCTCCCAGCCTTCCCCCGTGGGATGTAGGGCTCCACACTGTTTATAACCATTAAAAGTGTGTAAATACAGAGATCCCCAAAAACCCAGTCAGCTCAGGAGGCACAGAGAGAGCTGATTCCCTTTTTTTTTCAATTGCATTTTCTCTCTTTTACCACAGAGTGAGGAATTTCAGTGTATGGGAGACAGGGTTCCTCACAGTCCCCAATACTCCTGGATTTTTCCTCCCTCCCAGCCTTCCTTTACAGAAATCCCTGAAAAGCAGGAGGTACAGAGAGCTGCCTCCCATTTTTTTTTCTGGGGATTATGACACAACAGAATTATCCAAACAGGTGGGAAAGCCAACCCCAGCGCCGAGCAGGCGATACCCCGGGGTTCCTCCCTTCATTTCCATTCCCCTGCAGGGTGAGGGTTCATTACACAGCATTAACCTGTTTGGAAGATCACGTTTCTCATGCAAACAGTGCTGCTTTTCCCTGCAACAGGTGCAATTAGCTCAGGAGGCCGTGCTTAGCTGCGTGGGGGAACACAATAACGTGGCACCGAGGTGACCATCAGGAGCTGCCTCCGGACTAATTGGATTCCATCCAAGCAGCCAGGCTTTATGGAGGGGCTGGCACAAAGTCTGGGATGCTGCTCACTTGACATCTCTCACGGTTATTCCAAATTGATTGCTTAAATAAGATATAGTTGCTCCTAATTTGCCTTTTTTTTTTTTTTTTTTAAAGCAGTTTCCCCCCCACCCTCAGCTGCAAAGCGCAGCTAAGAAACCACTGGGTATAAAATACCAAATGAGCTGTGCTGTGAATTGGAGATATTAAGGACACAATTTACCTTCCCCTACAAATAACTCGGAGCCCCTCAAATAATCAAGTCCCACGAGCTGTGTGAGGCAGCAGTTCTAATCTGACAGCCCAAAGTAGCCGTGTCCCCAGGGAACACCAGGCTATTAGCCACCATCACTTATGCTGCAGGTTGACATCTGTGGGGATTTTAACACAGGTTATCCCTCCCTCTGCCTCCTTTCCTTCTTTTTTTTCCTTTTTTTCTTTTTGTTTTGGTTTGGTTTTGTTTTTGTTTTGAGCCCAGTCTGTCATCGATGTTTTGGGGAGGACAAAAGGAGCTGGAGCTCCACGCCCAGGGTTGTGCTGCAGAATCCTCCAAATATCCTTGGTCTTTGTAAGCTGAAACCACTGAAAACCGAGGCCTGTGTTACACGAACTTTAATTATTTAGTTACTTTAATTAACCGCTCACCAGCCTGCTTTTGGTGTCTGTGTTTGGTGCAGGCCGTGGCAGGCCCCAGAGATGCTTTCTGCTGGGTGAGCCCTTCAAAAGTCACTTTTGTGGGGTCACTTTTGCTGCGCTGGCCCTGGCGTGTGGCAGAAAAGCCCAAAACGTGCAAAGCCCAACCTGTGTGGGGCTGAGAGCTTGGGGGAGGACAAGGACACGTCCCTGAGCAGGACAAATCCCTGGACAAAGACACAGCCCCGGATTCCTGCTCCCACCCAGCCTCAGCTCCCACTCAGGTGGCTCCATCTGATTTAACCCAGCCCCGCAAGAGGGGATGTTTCTCCCTCCAACACTTCCTATTTTAACAAAATTCAAGATTATTTCTTCTGCTGGGCATAAATGTCTCCCCTTCTAGAATTATTTTTGGGTTTTGAGGGGTGTGGGGCAGTTAAAAGGAGATTTTTCCCTTTGCTTTGCTTCTTTAGGATCTCTTACCCTCCAGATTTGTATCCCCTTCTCAGTCAAGAACCGGATTGTTTATTCTACAGCCTCCTCTTCTCCCCAGTTCTCCTTTAATTTAAAAGGTTTCCAATGAACTATTCCGTTTTAAGGACAGCAAATATACCCAGTGGTGTGTTTTAAACCACGGCTCTCAGTAAAAATTACTTACTGACAAGCCAATGAATTCACCCAGGCCGCTCGCCTTGCTGAACATCGAGGCGATTCTACACAAAATATTTAAAAAAACCCCTCCTAAACAATGATAATTCACACGAGTTTCGCAGATGAATTCCTCAGAGCCTCAGCACCCACGCTCAGGGCGAGGTTTATTAAAAAAGAGGGAAAAAAAACCCCCAAAACCCCACGAAGGCCCAAGGCCTGGGAGCACTTGGACGAGCCTTTGTGTAAATAAGGTTCACACAATCGAAGCACTTTGCTGGGCCGTGCTGCCCCATCTGCCCACGGCCCCGAGTTGCCCGGGAAGGGCTGCGCAGGCAGAAGGGCTGGGGGAACGGGGTTAATGGCACGGATCCTTTCCATCCAGGGCAGGCTGTGTGCAAAGCCAGCTCACCATTGAGTGATGAAGTGCACAAATGGCTCCGAGAACTCCCCGGCTGGAAGCACCGGCGATTCCTGGGATTGCAGCGAGACGAAGAGAGCGGTCAGGAGCGGGGAACAGCAGTTTTGTGTAGGGGAAAGCAAAAATGACAGCAAAACAAAGCACACACACTTAAAAAAAAACCCAACAACCAAACCCCAACCCCCCCCGGAATAATAACCCCCAAAGCCCCCTTTTCACACGCAGGATTTGAGCTAGAAAGGCACAAATTCTTTGGAGGATGTGTTATAAAACACTGAATTTCAACTAATGAGTATTACACAATGGGCAAAAACATGTGGAAAGACACTGAGGGGAGGTGAAAAAAGGACAATGATAGCCACAGGGTAAAAAGGAAGGTAGGGAAAGTGTAAATGAGAAATTAATGATTATTTAAGTAACACACAAATGGTCTTGTAATTAACAAAGAGCTGTGAAATTATTCTTGTGTTGACCTTTGTTTCTTTCGCTGCATTCGCTATTTATTTACACTCATGTTTATTTACACTTATTCATTTTCCAGGCTGTCCTCATATGCTGCCCGTTCACGATTTAAAAGGCAAAAAGAATTTTTAAAAGCCAAAAAAAAAAANACCAGGCTAGTGGTAGAAACCAACCAGCCAGTATTTAGGGAAAAAAAAAAAAAAAAAAGGGAAAAAAAAGGCAGGATTTACCAGGCTAGGGGGAAAAAACAACCAGCCAGTATTTATGGAAGGAAAAAAAAAAAAGGAAAAGAGCACAGGAAAAAAAAAAGAGAAAGATTAGGAACAGGGAACAAACAACATCACCATTTGCAAAGAAGGGCTTTCCGAATTTAGGAGTTTTTCCAGGAATGACGGAGAGCTCCACTGTGTTTATAGTGTAACAGCTCAGGATGTAATGAAATTACACTGCAGAGTACTTTAACAGTGTCATCTCATTAGACCTACAGTTGGAACAAGAGAGCCACATAAAACACGCAGCTGCAAATGACTCCATTCTCATCTATTCTCATTTGCTATTAAAAATACCTTTCGGCGTCTTTTTTCCTCCCTGACATCCCTCCACAAAGTACCCCGCAAAGTATGATACATGCACCTATTTAAATTAACAAAGGAATGACTTATTTTAATCTCACTGTGCTTTGGAGTGCTTTGGCCATTTGGATGAGCAATATATCATTACATACAACCTTCCAGCGCTGCAGGCAAGAAACTCGGAGCGTGCAGCATTTGGTGGGAGCCAAACAATTTCTCTAGCACACAACTGTGTCAAATGCATGCATGTATTCATTATGGGGAACGGGGAAATAGCTTTGATGTAGTGGAAAAAAGAAGATGATAAAAGCACCTCTGCAATGTGTGTGCCATTATCAATGGTGGCAGATAGACACGACTGCAGAGCCTCCTGTGTGATTAGTAAATATACATATAATTGCTGTGGCCAATTATCAGAAAAATGAGATCGGTAATTACAAGAGAGAAAATTAACTAGAACTCTTATTAAGGCTTTGTTTTCAATCCCAACAATTGGAAACTGCTGGAAAATACAATTAAATCAAAAGTAGCTGAGGAGTAAAAGGAGAAGCCAAAATTGCTCGACAATTTTCAAAGACTTCTATTAAACACAAGGAGTGTTGGATAGAACGTGGTCAAATTCTCTTTGAACTTGGGCCGGGTGAGGGAGAGGTTATTGTTTCCAAACTTAGAAATGACAGCAATCTAGGGAAGTTTTCTGCTGCAGAGTGGAGGCAACACAAGGAAATCAGCAGCACAATTAAACTTTCTGCACTTCAAAGCATTGCCCACGAAAATTATCTGCATTAATAGAGAAAACACAGAGGGAAATGCCAGCCTTGCTCCCACACTGCAGGATTTGCCTCTCCCCATCCTTTTCTCCTGCCCAGCAGAGCTTTCCTGGGATTCTCCCTGAAGCCACTGAGGTGGACCCAAAAGGGACAGGCTGGAAATGTTCTGGGCACAGAATCCATGGGGGACACTGGGATGGGCCCAAAAGGGACAGGCAGGAACTGCGCCAGGAACAGAATCCATGGGTGACACTGGGATGGACCCAAAAGGGACAGGCTGGAAATGTTCTGGGCACAGAATCCATGGGGGACACTGGGATGGGCCCAAAAGGGACAGGCAGGAACTGCGCCAGGAACAGAATCCATGGGTGACACTGGGATGGACCCAAAAGGGACAGGCAGGAAATGCTCCAGGAACAGAATCCATGGGTGACACTGGGATGGACCCAAAAGGGACAGGCTGGAAATGTTCTGGGCACAGAATCCATGGGGGACACTGGGATGGGCCCAAAAGGGACAGGCAGGAAATGCTCCAGGAACAGAATTCATTGGGATGGACCCAAAAGGGACAGGCAGGAAATGCTCCAGGAACAGAATCCATGGGTGACACTGGGATGGACCCAAAAGGGACAGGCAGGAAATGTTTTGGGCAAAGAATTCACTGGGATAGACCCAAAAGGGACAGTCAGGAAACACCCCAGGAACAGAATCCACTGGGATAGACCCAAAAGAGACAGGCAGGAAATGTTCTGGGCACAGAATGCACAGGGATGGGCCCAAAAGGGACAGGCAGGAAACACCCCAGGAACAGAATTCACTGGGATAGACCCAAAAGGGACAGGCAGGAAATGTTCTGGGCACAGAATTCACTGGGATGGACCCAAAAGGGACAGGTAGGAAATGCCCCAGGCACAGAATCCACGGGACACCATTCCCTGGGGAACTGGCTGTGCCCAGCAATCCACCCCTGCTGTTTATTTTAACTGAAATGCCAGTGAGGAGCTTTTTCCAAGCCAAAGATCCCTCGAGGGGCTGCCAGCTCAGCTCGGTCCAGGCTGCAGGATCAGGATGGGCACGCAGCACTTCACACTCATTTGGGAGGTGATAATTTCTGCATTCACAAGAGATGACGGCCCCATAATGGACAGAAAGCTCATTATGAGAGGGGAGGAGAAGCTGATGAGCTGCTCTGGAGCCCCACTGGTTACTCCAAACCTTCTGCGCTCATCCAGGCAAGGGGAGAAGTTGTTCCAACATCAGCAGGAAAACCTGGACTGTGCAGCTCCTGTCCTGCAGCACAGCCAGGGCATGAGGGGCTCCTGCCGAAGAAAACCTCACCTGGATGGAAGTAAATGTTAAATCCTATTTCCCCCCCATTTCTGGGGTGTATTTTTCTGTTTAATTCAGGTATTTGACCTGCTGGCCATGGCCATGCCTGGGCTGGTTTGCTCTGAGGAGCTGGGGAAGAGATTTTGTGTGGAAGGGTGGAGATGAACACACACAGGATCTCAGGATGGAAAGGAGCTGGAGTCATCCTGAGGATTTCAGTGGACACAGATTGATCAGATATCAGATATCAGAAAAATGCAAAGCCTTTTGGGAGGCTCAAGGAAATCAAGGTTGAATCTTGAGGACACCTTTTGCTAGACCAGGCTGCTCAAATCCAGGATGTGCAGACAGAGCTTATTTTGTATCCTGAGGTTTTCCAGATGTTGTCTGACACTCCAAGAGATGGGAATAAAGGGAAATAAAGCAAAGCTACACATCTGTACCCAGTCTGAGTGATGGAATATGGTCACACTTGCTGTACCCCAGTGGCCTGCCTGATTTCCCCACCTACAAAATGAAATCACACTATAGAGGAAAAGAAAGCAGAAATCCAAGATTTGAAAGGAGTGAGGAGCAGATCTTTTCAATTCTGACTGGGAAAAGGTTCTTTCCTTTTCATGAGCTGCCACAGCTTTTGACCAGGATCATAAAGACCTCGATGCTGGGGATGGTGCCAAAATGGCACTGAAGACACAAAGGGTTCTAAGGATCCATGGAATATTATTCCCAGAACTGGCTGCTTCCCTAAGATCCAAGCAACATTTCCCCAGCTGGGATCTGCTGCAGGAGAAGATCCAGACTGTATTTCCCCAGCTGGGATCTGCTGCAGGAGAAGATCCAGGCTGTATTTCCCCAACTGGGATCTGCTGCAGAAGATCAAAACAATATTTCCCCAACTGGGATCTGCTGCAGAAGATCCAGACTGTATTTCCCCAGCTGGGATCTGCTCCAGGAGAAGATCCAGACTGTATTTCCCCAGCTGGGATCTGCTGCAGAAGAAGATCCAGCCTATATTTCCTGCGGTAGGAGATGCTGCAGGAGATGATCCAGGCTGTATTTCCCGAACTGGAATCTGCTGCAGATATTTCCCCAACTGGGATCTGCTGCAGAAGATCCAGACTGTATTTCCCCAGCTGGGATCTGCTGCAGGAGAAGACAAGAGCAGCCTCTGATTTCTCCAAACCAGCTGTGCTCACTGAGCAAGGGAAGGGCAAGAGGAAAAAAAAAGTTTGAGTGATGCCTTTGCCTTGTGAATAATGAACAGTTCAAGGAGGTCAACCCATTACAAGTGAAACCGTTTAATTATTAATTATGCACAATCTATGAGCAAAAGGACAAGTTCAGAATGTTTAATGGGTGGTAACTCCGACTGGACCCTCTCTTGGCATTTTGTTATTAGCACTTGTCAGCAAGGTGCTCAGGCAGAAAGACAAAAGCACAGCGGCAGAAAACCCGAGCTGGAGGAGGAGGGAGGGCTTTAAACTTCAAACACTGCTCCTAATATTTAATTTATAGAGTGCCAGGGCTCTGGTATAAACCTTATTGACCTCCCTGGAGTCAGGGGAAGCCACATTATCTAAATGAAGACCTGAGAAGGAGCATGCTGAACAATCCCTCCCAAATCCCTCTCTTTTGAAGGCAGCAATAACATTAGGATCTGGATCTTCTTTTTTTTTCCCCTCCCAGGTCTGAACAAAGGAAGAAAGAACCTCCTAAGAGCATGTCCAGAAGCCAATCCTTTGGAACCTTTGCAATTTGAGCTTGAATTACAGATCCCAGCATTATCCTCACTTACTCCTCCAACTGATTATTTGGAACTTCCCCTGCTCTTTGCTCTCCCTAAGCAGAGCAGTGGCAGAGATGCTACTGAGGCTCAGGAAAGAAATAATCTCCAGCAAACCCAGAAATAAAACATGGATAAGGCACCTTCCTCCTCTTCCTGTCCAGTTTGCAGGTTTACACGGATAACCTCAAGAAGAAAATTCAACAGATACAGTTTGGAGCTGCTGATTTTTTTTTGGAAACACTCTCATGTCAATGAAATTTGGGGGTCATTCCTGACTGGCAACAAACACCAAAACCCCTCAGGACTTCCACACCTCCAGGGGTCTTACCCAACACACAACTTCTTGAGAATGAAAGATTTTCTCAGAATGTATTTCAGTGTCTGAGATTTATCACAACCTTCTGAAGGAGAAACCCCACGACCTCCCCAAGTGGAAAAGCAGGAAGCACAGCTTTCCCTAAGGAACATCTCCATGCCTGGGATGTGCTGCAGGAGAAGCCAAGCTGATTTCCCTCTCTGATTTCTCCAAACCAACCCTGCGCACCCAGCGAGGGAACGGCAGAAGAGTTCCAGTGATGCCATCAGGGTGGTGATGGAAAACCCGGGATCAAATCCACGTCCCTTGTCCCTGGGGGCCACCCCCAGGGATGGAACGACGGCCAAGTGTCACCAGCACGTCCTGCAAGAACCTGGTGGCAACAGAGGCCGCAACTCCCAGCGGGTGCCCCCAGACCAGAGCAGGTTTTATTCCTGCTGCTCCGGGAAGGGTTAAATTTTCCCGTTCTCTCCCCTCAGCTCTGTTTGTGCAGAAGGAGCTGCCATGGTCCTGTGGCTGCACGGCCACAGGAGGGAAGTTACCAGAACCCAGCAAAGCAAAGCTCAGCTCCTCTCTGCTCTGCGCTCCCCCTGGGCTCCCTGCCTGTGGAATGAGCCTCTCCTCTGGGCACAAACTCCTGCTCTGGCTCCTCCACGGAGGCTGAAATGGCAGGAGAATTATTTATTTCATAAATAATGCCTCTGCTTTCTGCCTTACCACTTCAGCCCTCAAAACCTCCAGGATTAAAGAATTTTTACGCTTCTCTCGTACTAAAGCTTTCAAAAAATGTATTTGCTTTTCTAGAGTAGCTGAATTTCGCTTTGTGGCCAAATCGTGATTTTTTTCTTTTTTTTTTTTTTTTTAGAAAAATAAGTTTAAGATGCACCAGAAATGCTGCCAGGTGCAATTACAGTAATAAATGCACTGTAGCTCCCAGAAAATTCTGAGCTGGAGGGAAGCATAAGGATCACCAAGTCCAACTCTGAAGTGGATGGTCCTTGGCTACAATGAGAGCAGTGAATGACAATATTCTACAAATTCAGATT
This sequence comes from Nicator chloris, assembly GCA_013400495.1. Taxonomy (NCBI): domain Eukaryota; kingdom Metazoa; phylum Chordata; class Aves; order Passeriformes; family Pycnonotidae; genus Nicator; species Nicator chloris. The sequence continues at coordinate 143,269 of WAAE01006942.1, forward strand.
TACACAAATTCAGATTTTTTTTTTTTGTGAATTATTGCAGAAATTAAGTTGTGTTCCCACAAGCACAACTTCCTTCCACCAAAAAATGACATATATCTACACACATATAAACAAAACCCATTTCCCAATTTAGACTCACTCTTTCCAGACAACTTTCTTCCCCAACACCCCTAAAACAACCCCCGCTCTCCACATAAAAACGAGATCAAAGCCTGACTTTCCATCCCCTCTGACAACTTTCTTCCGCAGCATTCCTAAAACAATGTATCTATATGAAACAACAACAGGGGGAAAAAAAATAACAAATCTCTTTCTGCCTCTGCAGCCAATCTACTTCAAAAGGCCTGAGCAAGCCTAATGCAGGGATTTCTGACAGGTAACAAGTCGGCAGCAGCCCGGAGGTGGCTCCCAGCCCCAGACTTGAAAGAATTCCTGGATTGTTCCTGCTCGGCTCCCACCCCGGGCAGGAAGGTGAAGGATGATTACATCTCTGCACCTCCTGCTCCTTCCTTAGCAGCAGGTGCCCAAAGTGACAAATTGCCCGTGGGGGCAGCTCGGCGCGGGGTTTTGTGCGCGGCAAACTCGTTTGTTTGTGGAGCTGGAGCTGGACAGAGCCGAGGCTGGAAGGTCAGAGATGAACCCCCAAACGCAGCCTGCCTCCCAGAGGTCAGCGATGAACCCCCACACCCAGCCTGCCTCCCAGAGGTCAGCGATGAACCCCCACACCCAGCCTGCCTCCCAGAGGTCAGCGATGAACCCCCACACCCAGCCTGCCTCCCAGAGGTCAGCGATGAACCCCCACACCCAGCCTGCCTCCCAGAGGTCAGCGATGAACCCCCACACCCAGCCTGCCTCCCAGAGGTCAGCGATGAACCCCCACACCCAGCCTGCCTCCCAGAGGTCAGCGATGAACCCCCACACCCAGCCTGCCTCCCAGAGGTCAGCGATGAACCCCCACACCCAGCCTGCCTCCCAGAGGTCAGCGATGAACCCCCACACCCAGCCTGCCTCCCAGAGGTCAGCGATGAACCCCCACACCCAGCCTGCCTCCCAGAGGTCAGCGATGAACCCCCACACCCAGCCTGCCTCCCAGAGGTCAGCGATGAACCCCCACACCCAGCCTGCCTCCCAGAGGTCAGCGATGAACCCCCACACCCAGCCTGCCTCCCAGAGGTCAGCGATGAACCCCCACACCCAGCCTGCCTCCCAGAGGTCAGCGATGAACCCCCACACCCAGCCTGCCTCCCAGAGGTCAGCGATGAACCCCCACACCCAGCCTGCCTCCCAGAGGTCAGCGATGAACCCCCACACCCAGCCTGCCTCCCAGAGGTCAGCGATGAACCCCCACACCCAGCCTGCCTCCCAGAGGTCAGCGATGAACCCCCACACCCAGCCTGCCTCCCAGAGGTCAGCGATGAACCCCCACACCCAGCCTGCCTCCCAGAGGTCAGCGATGAACCCCCACACCCAGCCTGCCTCCCAGAGGTCAGCGATGAACCCCCACACCCAGCCTGCCTCCCAGAGGTCAGCGATGAACCCCCACACCCAGCCTGCCTCCCAGAGGTCAGCGATGAACCCCCACACCCAGCCTGCCTCCCAGAGGTCAGCGATGAACCCCCACACCCAGCCTGCCTCCCAGAGGTCAGCGATGAACCCCCACACCCAGCCTGCCTCCCAGAGGTCAGCGATGAACCCCCACACCCAGCCTGCCTCCCAGAGGTCAGCGATGAACCCCCACACCCAGCCTGCCTCCCAGAGGTCAGCGATGAACCCCCACACCCAGCCTGCCTCCCAGAGGTCAGAGCTTCATCCCCAAACACAGCCTGCCTCCCAGCCTCCAGGCTCGTGGGGAACAGCTCCTCTCCCAGCTGTCTGCTCCTCAGATCCCGGGAACATCAGGCGCTTCCCTCTGCGGGGAGCGCGCGCTCCTGGTTTGAGTCACCCAGTGGGGATTGGGATGATTTGGTTGTAGCCACTTGGGGGATATAGATATTTTTAATATATATATATATACACATATAGGGGATGTAACCACTTGAGGGATATTTTTCAGAGGCCACAAAAAGGGAGGAAAGAAGGGATTAAGAGCAGGAATAATCCAGAGTGTGGGACACGGCACTTCCTCCCCTTGCCATGATGCCTTAGGATTTTAGCTTTTGTGTTTTTCATGTATTTGTAACCCTGCAATTCCTTAGGGTGTGACTCTGAACTCCACACACAGTGGGAGCTGCTGCTTCCCCATTTTGGTCAGACACAGCAATTCCTCCCCAGGCCTGGCAATCAAGGACACCTCACTGCCTCAGGCCTGAGAGAGGGAAACAAAAGTGAGTTGGGGCAGCAAACTTGGGGTAAATGACTTCATTACCTGAAGCTCTAATTGGAAGATTAACCCCCAACAGACCAAATTTATAAAAATATGAAAACCCGGGGTCCATTTTTTGGGTGTAGGAATGCCCAAAACGCACCTGAAGCCCCTTCAACAAACACAACAGATTTTTTTATTCCCTTAATTTAGTCTGGCCTGTTTTTAGGTAGCTCCCAAAAAAGGCATCAGCCAGGCTCTGTGCCTCTGAAGGGCCTGCAAAAACAGGTTAATCCTTCCACCAGAAGTGTAATTGCTTTTTCTCTCCAACAACCCAAGAATTCCTCCCTCTCCTGTCGCTCATCAGGCAGCAGAGCACGGCAGGTTTGGGCAGACAAACACACACAGCCACACCGAGGGGACCTAGCAAAAAACTCAACCCATTTGTTGTTCCCTCCCCTCCCCTGCACCCTCCCGACGTGTTTTTATTGCTTTTTCATAAAACACCGCTGCAAATAATCAAGCATGACCATTGACATCCACAAGATTGAGTTTTAGGAACCATTAAATGAGCTTGTTCTCCTGGGAAGGTTCTTGCTCAGGTTGGTCTAAAGGTAATTATTCAGCAATTCCTACCTGTGGTTTTACCTTGTTCCTGTAGAAGTCTCGGAATCTCAGACATTGGTAAGGTCACAGTTTCTGTCTCCACAAAACTATTCCTTAAACCAGCTCATCCACCAAAGAAATTATTGTACTTTGGGTAAACACACACACACACGTGTATAACCTATGGAAATCTTCAAAACTCCAGAAATTTCCACCATTCCTACATTTAAATGAGTACATAAGAGCCCAAAGAGAAATTGCTAAAGAAAAGAAATGAAATCTTGTTTCATTCTGGGCCTTTTGGAGGTTTTTTACTGCATTTATAGCAAAATGCAGCATGGATTCACTCATAAGGTGAAGGAATTCAGGAATCCTCCTCATGTTATTTGATCAAGCTGAACATCCTGGGAATTGTTAAGGCTATTCCAATAAGTAGAGGGGTCTATTTACCCACATTAAAACCAAAGATCATAGTAGCAACTATACAGAAAACATGGATTAAGTGCAAGTTAATTTTTTTCCACAGGAAAATCTGAAAACACATTGACACTGAAATGCTTCACAGCTCAGCGTTAACACCCCACCAGCTCTTAAATGTTTCTGGAGTAAGGATTTAAAAAGAGACAAAAAAAAAAAAAAAAAAAGAGGTCTTGTATTTGTGGAGTTTGCAAAGTCCTTGAGCTAGATTAAACTGCAGTCTTGTGAGACCGAGTATCTCTGTGGGGGCACTTCACAGAAATGCTCAAGGAACTCATGGAAAGCTCCTCTCTGCTTACTCATGAAGCTATCAGGCTGAGGATTCACGAGGAGAACTAATTAATTTTTCTCCTCCATTTCTGCCTGGCTTGTTAAAGCAGGCAGGTTTTGTGATGCTGCCTCCTGTTTGTGCAAAGCAGGATTTGCTCCTGCAAGTCCCCCCTCCCCTGATGGAACTGGAGTAACACAATAATTTAAACCTGACGGGCAGAAATCGAGTTCTTCTCCTCCCTAATCCACCACAATTAAAACCAACCAAAGCAACAGCAACCCTTAAATCACAATTACAGTGAGAGGAACAACTTAGAAACCAAACTGAACTTCTCTCAGGTGAGGAAAAGGCTGGAAAGCAGAGCTGATGTTTAACTACAGTGCCCAAACTGCTCCAGGGGCTGGCAGGAACTGCTCTCCTAGAAGGGACACTCCAACTCCATCAAGGTTAAACCCAAGAGCCCTGGAGAGCTTAAGGAATATTTAAAGGACTTGACAGGATGTATTCCAGCTTTCTGTCTGTCCAACCTCCTCCAGCTGCAGAGCAGACACCTCTGAAGCCACGGGATCCAAAGGATGGGAAGCTGAAATGCTGAAAAACACAAAGCTCCTGGGTTTGGGCTTTTTTGGGATCTTTGGATCCAATCTGCAAGCACCCAGGGAATGCTGAGCTGAGCAGAGATCAGGGAAAATGGCATTTTTAGGTTTCAGGAATTCTGCAGCTGGAATACAGCTGAGGAAGCAACTAAATGGTTTGATTTGATGATTTTTGAGGTGTTTTCCAACCTAAATTATTCTAAGCAGTGATTTCCTGCTAAGATATTTTGACAGCAAGGTAACAGGGAAATAAGTACCTACAGTTTGGAAGAGCCTTGAAAAGAATGTCAATTCTCACCTGCTTCAAGGGATGCAAAAAACCCGCTATGAACAGAGCTCTGGTTTCCCTGAAAAACCTAATCCCACATTTTTCTGCAGAGGTGCAGAACCCAGTAACCCACCAGTTACCAAACTGGAGCTGCAGAGCTGCCTCACTTCCCTTTTACACACAGAATTTCTGATGCATCAGAAGGAAAATGCAGAATTATAATCAGTGCTACAGTTCTTGGATTTTGGAAGTGGAATTTGATTTCCTGAGGGACCCTTGCAGGTATCAGCCAGGAGAACACTTAAGTGGCCCAGGTGGGTTGTCTGGGATATTGCTGAAGATCTGGAGGCTGAGCAAGGAACAGGCAGGATTTCTTCTGTCAGCTCAAGAGAAAATATCGTGGGAAATTGTGAGGCCAGGAGCAGTGAGAATGTGAAAAACCTACAGATTCCACCTGCAGTATTCAGGTTTCAGAGTCAACACCTGCACTTCTCCAGTCACAGAATCATGGAATTCCCAAAGTTGGAAAAGACCTTCGAGACCACTGAGTCCAGCTGCCAACCCAGCACCTCCACGCTCACCACTGAACCTTGTCCCCAAGTGCCACACCCACATTTCTTTGAACATTTCCAGGGATGGTGACTCCACTGCTGCCTTGGGCAGCCTGTTCCAATGCTTCACAACCTTTTCCACAAAGAAATTTTGCCCAAGATCCAAACTAAACCTCTCCTGGCCCAGCCTGAGGCCGTTCCCTCTCCTCCTGTCCCTGTTCCCTGGGAGCAGAGCCCGACCCCCCCCGGCTGTCCCCTCCTGGCAGGGACTTGTGCAGAGCCAGAAATTCCCCCTGAGCCTCCTTTTCTCCAGGCTGAGCCTCTTCCCCAGCTCCCTCAGCTGCTCCTGGGGCTCTGGGCTTTGCATTTCTAATTCCTCTTTCTCCTCTTTTTGTACATCTGGAACAGATCCCGACGGCAAAAACTCGTACGAGTTGTCTGAAACTGCACCTATGGCTCTGGAAGCACGATCCCGCCCCACACCAAAACCTCTGCCTGCACCATGCTGAAAACCAGGGCCACATCCAGGACATCTTCCAAGCCAGGCTGCTGCTCCCAGCCCCTCTCCACCCTTCACGTGGGCAGCGTTGTGGAAAGGCTGCGGGCGCGTCCTTCCCGACGGGACCCGTCGGCGCTCCCCGCAGCTGCAGACAAACTCAGCCCGGTGCTGGAACATCCAACAGCTCCCAGACAACAGCAGCCTGCCTTTATTGCTGGCTGTGGCAGGAGGAACTCCAGCACCAAGCAGTCTATGCCCACCTTCGGGCCAGGAGCGGGCTCTGGGCACGGTGGGAGAGGCTGCTCCGATGGGATCACTGCTCAAATGAGCGTGGCTTATTTGGAGCTGGATCCGAGCTCGCTGGAAGTCAGCACGTGGTAAAAAATAAAGGTTCTGGCAGGCACGTTTATCCCATCCACACAAGGCTCCTCACTAATTCTGCCATTAAAGAATAATGCCATTAGCAGCCCCCGAAGATCATTTCTCAGCAAAAGCCACCAGGCACAGTTTGCTGTGGTTCCAGAGGAGCCACCGTGCCTGGCTTGGTTTTGGTTCAATCATCCTGCTTCTCAAATCGCTCATTCATCCTTTCTGTGAGTCCATTTAAGTCCTAGCAAATGAACAAATATACTTCTCAAACTGCCAAAGTGACCCGCTGTGCTTCACTAAGAGTTTAAAACCAGCTCCAAAAATCTCACTACTGCAGGAAATCTAAAAATTCCCGTGGACAGTTTTTATTCCTTAGTGTCCACTATCCCAGCTCGCTCCAAGCTCCACCCAACCTGGCCTTGGACACTTCCAGGGATGGGGCAGCCACAGCTTCTCTGGGCAGTTGAATTAATTAATCCTATCAATTAATATTAACTTGGATTCCTGCTGTGTTTTGGTGGAAGTTCTACCAAATCCCATCACAACAAGCAGCTACCAGGAAGGATCAAGGTCTCCATTTCATCACTTTAAAACATCCCTAGGTTCTCCTGGATCAGGCTCTGAAGTTTTAGCTGGCTCCAGGGGAAGGACTGAGGGAATTTTAAGACCTCCTTAGAGCCAGGGGGAAAAGCTGACCCAGAATAATCAGTCTCACAAACCCAGGATTTCTAACTCTGAACATTCCCGTTCTGACATCGAGCGTGCTCAAAACAAAGCGAGTGGAGCTTAAAGGACTTTCAGCTGAGCTCTGCTCTGTCACCTGGGGCCTCAACAGCCCACACTGACTGCCACCTCAGGAGAATGATGACTTCACCTGCTGGGGAACATCAGACAAACCTAAGAAACACCAAAATGCCAGTGGTGAGGGTAGTTTGGATATTTACAGCCTGCACGAAGTTCCCTGGCTGAACTTTCTGTGAGAAGACTGCAGCAGTTCTGCTCCTGAGGAGGTGTAAAAGCTGCCAGAAGGTCATGGAATCCTTTAGGTTGGAAAAGATCTCCGAGATCACCAAGTCCAATAATCTACCCCAGTAGGAGCTCCTTAGGGCTGTGTTTTAGAGCAGGGAGCTCAGACTCAGGCAGCAGCACCCATTTAAAAGTGATCTGTGCAGCAGCAAAACACAGGTGAGAACATGATGGTCTTCAGCTGAGCTCCTGGAGGATGGAGAGGGCCTTCTGCTGGTGGCAGTGACACCACTGGTGCTTCGGAACATCCCCACCCCAACCAAAGGCGTGTGCAAGAGGAGTCACGACGGATGGAAGAGATGAAAGCAACACAACTCCCTAAAAAGCGCCCGAAGAACCAGATCTGCACCAAAAGCCAGAGCTGGGACACTGGGAAAACTCCTCACACAGAGGATCTCTGCTCGTTTTAACCTGAGTGCAGCCCTCAAGGCCCAAATGCCACTTTCAGGAGGGAGCTCAGCTCAGCCACGAAGTGGGGACAACAGAAATGAGGACCTGGCCCACCTCGAGCTCAACAACTGCCCCAGGCACAGGCTGGAAGCAGCTGGATGACTTCAGACACGTTTTAAACCCATCAGCACCCAGCCACTCCACCTGAGGAGCTGGACACCACACCCTGCCAGAGGCTCAGGCAAGTCCTGCAAGAGTCAGGGCTCCTTTTTTCTTGTTGGAGCTCCCTAATTAGCAGTTATCACCTTATAACCATTCAAAATGAAGCAAACTTCGTTTTATAACAGCACACCATTTGCAGCCTTTATAAAGGGTCCAAGTGGTGATAGAGTTATTGAAGAGATTTCAGTCTCTTGGCTTTCAGCTGCTTTTTTGTCGGGGAGGAAAAAAAATCCACATTTTCAAGGATTCTGGACTATTTTTCAAGTATTTAGAGGACAGAGGTCTGCCCTCAGCCGTTTCCTCATTGTTCAGAGTTGGGGCCCTGCTACAGCTCAGCTGGGGAGGGCTGTGGGAGAAGCAGGGAGTGTTTCACTCCAGAAATGTGATGTTTTGCCACCGAAATCCAGTCTCCTGCTCACACCCGGACCTCCTGCAGCCCAGTGTTTTATTCTGGCCTTCTGATGGAATAAAAACGTTTGGGTGACACTCAGGTAAGCTTTGCTGCTTACCCCTGACGTCCCCTCCTCGTTACAACGCCCTTTCTGCCCATCAAACCCTCCTCCAACAGGCTGACATTAAAGATTTGACTGTCCCCGTGCCAGCTCATCAGAGGAACAACTCCCACGACCAGGCTGAGGCTCCAGCACCTCGGCAGCCCCAAGCACTGCCTGGTGAGACACTCAAATCTCGGCTAAACTCAATATTCAGAGCAGAAAACCAGCACAGAGTGGGGACCAGGCCAGTTCATGTGTGAGAGCTCCACGCTGCAACTTGTGCTGGGGAGGATGTTGGGCATTGTGCTTCATTAGGAAACAAAATATAAGCTTTCCACTCCATTAGGAATGACTTTAGGAGTGAAAGCACATAAGACGACGACTCACCTCATCAACAATGCACTGCAATAACTGGAGAGGCTGCAATGGCAAGGAGAGAGGGGGAGAAAAAAAACAAGTATTAGACTATATGCAATATCTTTACAGTGGAGTGGAAAGAAAAAATCATTAATGCAATAAAATATAGCAAGATTAATCAACGGCAGCAAACTCTTATCAAAACATTGATGCTCAGGACGTTCTATTATTTCTAATGGTACCTAATCTAATACAGGCAGTTAAAGGTTTGCATTTTCTTCAAAATGCAATTTGCTAAGTTTAAAACAAGGCATTCAAGCATGCAGAGGGAGCAGCCATCAGGAAAAAGAAAAGTGAATTTTTTTCTGAACTCATAAAGCTTACCATTAAAGATCCCTGGTTTTTCTGAATCTGAAAAAAAGACAATATGTAATTAGCATGTCATAATCAAAATGACTCACTTGGACACATTATGATCACTGAGAGAAAATTATTGCATCGCTGGTGGCAATTTGTGGGCATGTGTTAACACAATTTACATAATGAAAATACACAAATGTTAATAGCTCGCTTCTCATTTATAGGCGAAAGTCAGCAGAATGTTAATTTCACACAACACTTTTTAGTACCCTCCAGGTTGTATTAGAATAGGAAGAAAAACCATAATCCATTTCAAAAGGCTGTTTACGATTCAGATATAAATAATGTTTTATATTGCTAGATTGTGAACACTGGGCTTAATGTTGCAATCATTGCTAATGTTATGAAGCTCACTCTTTTTAAATTAAAAACCGATTTATTTAAAATTGAAATTAAATCATAGTCAGAAATTAGAATTTTGGATTACTGCCAGGCTCTGCTCACAATCCCTTTTTTTGTGAAGAAAACTTTAATTATGTGGTTGAAGGATCTACTGCTGCTCAGGAAAGCCTTTAATACTCCACTTTTCCCCAAGTTTTTTTATCCAGATTTCCTTGGACTCTGAGCACAGCATCGCCATCCACGAGATGGGGAAGTTTGGTGAACTTTGCTTGTTTTAAACTGAAAAGGGACGATTTGCCTCCTGAATTTCTGCACAATCTGGGGGAGAAATCCCCCCACAGTTTGCAGTAACAGACCCTTCCACTGCTTCGAGAGGTGCAAAATCTCCTGGCCCACATTCCCTTGGATGAAAACCAGGAACAAAGGCAGGGTCCCAACACAAAGCACAGAGCAGGGACTTCATGTCAAACACTGAATTTTGGGATGCTGCTCTCCCAGCCATTCCCAATGCACCCCATTTCTCATGGCTGGGGGTAATTCATTCCCTGCTTTTCCCCAACACACACAGAGTTCTTGGCAGCCCACCACGATCCTGCTGCAAACACAACAGGATCCTCAGGGAAAATGTTCTTTCCTAACCCCCTTTCTTTGCCTTGCCCCTTCCATTCCACATTGTCCCTCTCCTGGTGCCGGGATGATGAATGCTCTGGGCTCCCAGCAGCTTTGGGAGCTCTTTCCCCATCCCCAGCCAGGGGCAGGATCCTCCAGGAACACTTTTCCAGCAGTAAAAAGGGACAGACAGGAGGGTGAAGACCAGCACCAAGGAAATAGCTGGAGTTCTACACCTCAAATCTTTTATTACTGCCTTAGCAGCACACAAACATGAAGTTCCTGAGTATAATTCTATTTTTTCCGAGGAGCAAAATACAGTAATAAATAGGCAGAAGCAGCCCATTATATTTTTTAATGGTCAATCTCCATCTATTACAACTCAAGAGAATAAATCTGCTGGTTTTGCTAATAAGCAAAATATTCCGTGGCTATAAAACCCTTTTTCCCCCCCTCCACTTCACTTCCAGATGTTAAATGACAAAATAGACTGAGCTTATTCAATAGGGATGATTTGGAGCTTCTTTACATTAGAGCCCAGGAACAGTTTTTATCCAAACAGATCATCAGTCACATTTCCTTCCTGGAAAAATAGCTCTTGTCACGGGCAGGAATCGAGGTGGGGTCACACGGAGCGGCCCCAACACGGGTATGATCACATCCAATTTCAGAGCAAGATTTAAAATATCATTTCCAATAAAAGCACTCGGCCCTGCTAATGACAAAGCAAGCACCACAAATCCCAGTGTTAGGGAATTCTCCCCGAGCCACCGGAGGCTCCGCCGCAGCCCGGCCCGGCCGCGGCCTCGCTCCCACACACGTCGTTACCAGCCTTTATTACACAATTCTGATGGCAACAAATTATTTGGAGATCATCTTCATAAATTTTGCATTAAGGTAGCTGTGCCACTACCTGGAATTGATTCAAAACGCTTAAGACACTCAATTACTTCTGAACGCCGTAACGACGTCGCCGCCGCTTCCCTCGCAGCCGATGATGCAACATCATTGTAATTGATTCATTTTCTCAATTAAATAAAGCTCCCGTGCTCTCCTCTCGGCGAGGCCACCGAGCCTCCCCAGTCAGATGGATCACCTCCTCTCCCTGCCTCGGATAAATGGCTGGTGCGGCCGCGCTCTGCTCCTCCCTTCCCTCCACAAAGCCGCAGCCGCATTTTTCAACTTGGGAGCGGGGCTGAACTTTGCTGTATTTATATTAGACAGATTTAACTTTGCTGTATTTATATTAGACAGATTTTTCACTGCTCCAACCACGTTGTTTACCTTTTTCCCAGCTCCCGTTCCGGGGCAGCCTCAGCGACCATAAACCAAAGGCGAGCGCCGACAACGTTTACGGCCGGGGCTTCTCCTCTCGGCCACAGTTCAGGGGAAAGGGAGGCAGCAGCTTTACTGAGCATTAACAGTAAAAAAAGGGCTCATCAGGAAATGTTGGCTCGTTTTTGGCTCACCCCCTGCCTGCCAGGTTTTTGTGCATTACTGGGAGGCGAGAGCTTTAGGAGGCAGGTTCACCTGGAGCGATCCCAGTGCAGCGGCTGCAGCTCAAAAGCTGCAAAAAGTTGGGGTGTTCACACCCCACGTGGTGCCCCAAAAAACTTGGGGATTGAGGAGATTGTTGTGTTCTCTGTGAAGAATTTTGAACAGTGAAATGTGAAATGGTGACACGAGAAAACCCAGAGTGAAAGGAAGACAAGAAAAAAAAAAGCAGGACACGCTTGGAGAGCATCAAGGAAGGATTTGAGGTGCTTGTTGGAACATCCTGTGTCCAGCCCTGGGACAGCTCCAGGTGGTCATGGAGCTGCTGGAGCAATTCCAGAGGAGGCCATGGAGATGTTCCAAGGGCTGGAGCCCCTCTGAAGCCAGGCTGGGAGAGCTGGGAATGCTCACTTGGAGAAGAGAAGGCTCCAAGGAGAGCTCAGAGCCCCTTGCAGGACCTCAGAGGGCTGCAGGAGAGCTGGAGAGGGACTGGGGACAAGGGATGGAGGGACAGGACACAGGGAATGGCTTCCCACTGCCAGAGGGCAGGGCTGGATGGGATCTTGGGAAGGAATTCCTGCCTGGGAGGGTGGGGAGGGGCTGGGCTGGAATTCCCAGAGCAGCTGTGGCTGCCCCTGGATCCCTGAATGTCCAAGGCCAGGCTGGGCAGGGCTTGGAGCAGCCTGGGATAGGGAAAGGTTCCCTGCCCATGGAAGGGGTGGAACGAGCTGAACTTTCAGATCCCTTCCCAACCAAACCATCCCAAGGTTCCACGATCTTTCCCCCTCAGGAAAGCCCCTTTCAGCCTCTCACCACCACGAGCCTCCCTCAGCCAGGCCGGAACATCTCTGAGCCCTGCCCTGCTCATCGCCAACACCTCCCGCTCAGGAGCTTTCCCAACCTTTCCAAAAGCAACTGCAAGAGTCTGGATCTGCAGAGTCAGCTCTGCTGTTTGGTATTTCTGAACCTGCACGGAATTCTCTGTGGATTTGCCTGCTGCACGTGGCAGGTTATGATGTGCAGAGACGTGGCAAACGATCAATAAACCTGTCCCGTTATCAGGGGATTTCTCAGGCCAGGGAACACCACTGGGACCTGGATAAACCACTCCATAAACCACCATCTCCAAAAGAGCTTTGTTTTTCCCCCCTAAGGTTGGTTAAAAACGCCAAAGTTTGTCTCCTGCTTCATCTCCCGTTTAATGAACGCCTCTGGTTATGAAAGGCAACTTCTGCCAGACCATCAGGTTATTTTCCTGTCTCCATGGAGATCCTGGGGCAGGGAAGGGGCTGAGAAGACCTCTCCCATCCCTTTCACATTGCAGTCACCAGCACAATCAAGGAAACTCCAATGAATCCACCCCGGGTAACTTGGAGGAGTCACCAGCTACAGCTTTAATTTTCGCTTGTGCTCCCTGGAATTAGGCCTTGCCCTGGAGCTCTTGTTTGAGAGATCTGCGGGTGACCCAGGGTTAGATCTTCCCACAGCAGTTAACAAATTTTCTCTTTACATATATACTGCTTTTCCAGCTCCTGATAGTTCCTTTTTTTTTTTTTAATAGAAAAACCCATCTACCAACAAATCATACAGTTATGATTTTTAAGGGAGGCTTCACACGACAACATTTATTTTCCTGTGGATTTTAAAAGTAGATGGAAGTTATCTTTCATCTGTTCAAAACGAACATTGTGTCCTACTGACAAAAGCTTCATCTCTGCCCTGATATCAAAGGTAAAGGAATATCTAAATATTCTGGTTTCCATGGGGGCTTCACCACCATTCCACAATTCCTGTGGAATTAAAGGATGATCTTCAGACATCTTTTACAATTTCTTGCAAAATTGCAATTGCTGGTACTTCTGCAAGAAGTCAAAGCACCAAAGCAGTGAGAATGACCCCCTAATTTGTTCCTGATATTCTAAACACCCTTCCCCATCCCCATCTGGGGATTTTGCAAATGGCAAACTTCAATCACTGTCACAAAACGTTTAAAAAAAAAAAAAGGAAATTATTTCAAAATAAGAAAGAACAGACAATTCACAACAAGCTTAATATTAAATATATTCTTACAATTATATTACGCTGCTTTTCCCCGAGGTCTCCAAACAAATTTATATAAAGAGATTATTTCATCCACCATTGAACTGCAGCCACTTCTCAGAGAAATCTCTTTACCAGAGTTTAGAAACACAATCCAACAAAGTGGGCATGGAAAGCTCCACTCTGTTGGAGGGATTGTGGTGACAATAACTCCTCCCAGCAATAATTTCTACACCAGAGTAGGACCAGAACACCCTGACTACAAATCCCTTGGTCAGCGGAAGTAGGGACAAGGAAAAAAAAACCCCAAATTTAGCAAATTGCTGTTGAAAATCTTGGAATGATTAAAGTTGGAAAAGCTCTCCGAGATCATAAAGTCCAACCATCATCCCAAACCGTGTCTGCAGGCCTTGCTCCCAGCACCACAAAAGGTGGGGAAGGGGAACAAAGAATGGTCAAAGAGGCCCCAAATAAAGAACTGGGGTTTGTTCCACCCAGACCTCGCTTTGTGCCACCCACACGACAACAGAGAGGAGCAGCAGGAGAACTCACTGGACAACGTGGAAGAGGGAAAATGAGCACAACTGAGCAAGAAGAAAACCATGGAATCCTCCGAGGGATGCAACAAAACCCCAAAAAACCACCAACACGATGGTGGGATGCCCAGGAAGGACAGGCTGGGCCACTGGAGGTGATCCCTCCTCCCTGTGCCTCAACCTGGGCATTCCCAGGGAGCTGTGGGACCATTCCAAGGAGAGCCCCAACAGCCAGAAATCCAGGGAGACCAAAAGAACCGGGCTCTCCAGCCTGGAAACCGAGCAAGGCCATCACCACCATCATCACCCCTCCTGCATCCCCGCGCCGCGTTCGTTCCGCACACAACCGCCCTCAAATCCTGCAGCACGGAAAACCTCCCAGGAATAAAGCAGAGGAACAAAGCTGAGGAGCTGGGAGCCTCCAGCACCAGCAGGGTTGAAGAGCAGCAGATGAACTGCCATCAGGATTGTCCCTGCTCCTGAGGACACCCCCCTGCAAGTCCCTTCTGGCTTGGAATCAACAGGCACAACGTCGATTGCTCAAGTCTCTTGCCTTTTGAGCCATCTAAAAGCATTCGGATCTTCCTCTGAGGAGCTGCAAAATCAGCTGTGATCACTGCAGATGGCACAGTTCCAGGGACAGCTGAAAGGGAGCAACCCAGAGCAAGAAAAATTTGGGTTCATGAGGGGAGTTTTCTGCCCAAGCTGAGGTGCTGAGGCACCACCATCCTCTCCTGTCACTGGACTGCCCACGGAGGGTTGTGTTGCACTCTCAGGAATCAACCCCGAATTTCCACGGGATTGGCAGAAGAATGGATGCTTTGCAGATGAGGGAAACACCTGCTTAGACCCCAAAAGGATTCACTCCTCTCCTGGGGCTGGAGGCTCCTCCCTGTGCAGGGAGGAGATGACCCTGCTGCTGTGGAAGTCACTCCCCAGCCTCTGGCACAGCCCAAACACTGGGGCTGCTGTGCCCTCCTCCAGAAGTGCCCACCAGCTGTGAGGAGCAGGAATTGTTGGGAAGCACAGCTCCAAACCGAGCTCTCACAGCTGCAGCCCTGGCCAGGGAACAGGCAGAGGAGCACCGGGCTTGTCTCTGGTCACCTCCAGAGCACCTCCTGCTCCTCGTGCAGGCTGCTCTGGGTGCTGCTCTGGCTGCCCCTGCACCCCTGCACTGTCCAAGGCCAGGCTGGAGCACCCTGGGACGGTGGAAGATGTCCCTGCCCACAGCAGGGGGTGGAATGATGGGATTTGAAGGTCCCTTCCAACCCAAACCAGTCTTGGATGAGGATAAAATTCCAGTAAATCCAATTTTCCCTGATGGTTCTCCAAGGGCCACCTGAGCCACCCCGAGCACACAGATCCCTCTGCAGCCTTTCTGCCCAAGGGAAGCTCCAATCCCAGGTTTCAGGTCCCATTCAGGCAATTCCTTCACTGGCATCCACGGCAGGATGGGGAATTGGGAGAGAAGTTTCCTTCCAAGCCTTCCAGGGACATCTCCCATCCCACCAACTCATGCAGGAGATCCTTCTAAATCTGCAAAAATATCTCTGAAGGAATTTCAGTATTCATGGGAAGCTGGGATGGTTTGGGTGGGAAGGGACCTTGAAGCCCATCTCGTTCCACAGGAGACAGAAAAAATCCTGGGACAAATCAGAGCCTGAGCCCTGCTCCCTCAGACTGCCTGGGATTCTTAGGATTAGAGATTCAAACACACATCAGCCTTTCAAGATCCCAAGCCAATGAGCCACTGTTAAAACACACTAAGATCATATTAAAACTTATTATAAAATCATTATATTAAAACTTGTCATGAAATGTTACTGGTTATCTCCATGTCCACACTTGACCATATTATTTAAACGTCCATTTTACATAAAAAAAAAATCAGGAAGATTAAGATAAATAAATAAAATTTTTCTCCTTATATTCCAGATTCCTAACAGATCCTTTGAAAAATTTTCTAAAATCTCTCCAGTTTTCAAACACGGAAGCACCTCTGGAAAAACAAACGAAATTCAAATTTTACAGCAAGTTTCTAACAGGCAAATCAAATTCAAGTTCAAACTTATTTCTGGCTATGGAGAAAAAAAAAATAAAGCAAAAAGTATCTGAAGTAAATTATCAGGAATGATCTATGTGAAACCTATGCTAAGAAATTAGGAAGACTTTCAAACAATAGCAGATGACTTCAAATATTGCCAGTGATTTCTGGAATATATTACAAAAGCAAAAAGACTTGCAGAAATCTATCATATTTAAGATATTACCCAACAATTTCATTCACTCTTTCGGCATTAGCATTTGAACAGTGTTTAATGTCTTTTAAATGGTTCGATGTAATGATAGATCTGGAAGACAAAACATTCCTTTCTTACCAGGAAACACGCTGTAAACAACCCTCAATTTATCCTCCCCAAAGAAATGAATGCTTAAAGGATGCTCCTGCCAATGGGAAAAACAACACTAAAATGGTTATTTCGCAGGCCAACTTTAACTAAATATTTTTTTCCCTTGACAAGCTGCTTCCATTTCAATGAAACCAGGCCGGATTTGGTCAATAGTATGGATTGCAGAGAACAAAAAGAACCTTAGACCGTGCTAATGCAGGGATCAGAAAGCAGCAAGTTCATTTCGAGCCAGGCAATTCTTTAGCAGGCTAAGATGCAGCCAAATAAATCCACGTCTCCCGTGGAAAAGGCGGCACGGGAGCTCTCGGCTCTAGAATTAAACCTCACTCGCAGAGACCACGGAATTTGCTGAGGGGAGGAGAAAAAGCAGAGGGAGAAAACCGCAATCTTGCGAAGCGCCTCAGCTGTGGGATCAGAGATAAAAATGACAGCAATGACGAGGACCAGCATCATGTCAGGAAGGGCGAGGTGCTGTCCTGCTGGAGGACACAGCCGTGTCCCAGCCTCATTGTCCCCAGCCCAGCTGAGGATCCAGCCCGGAACGTTCTGCATTGTCTCTCCGAGGCTTTCCCAACAAAAGTACAAACCTTTCCCAACCAGGAGGAGCGAAAAGCTGTTTGCTCCCACCGAGGGTGGGGTTTTATTATTTTTTTCCCCCCTGTTCTGTTTCCTTAGGAAGCAGAGGCACGGCAGGTGCACGGCGAGCGCTTGCCTGGGCTGTACAATTCCCTGTCAGCCGCTCCCGCTTCCCTTGCCGTGGGATTTAAGGATGCCTCTTCCTCCAGAGCAGGAATATGTCATCGTTTTGTTGGACTACCAGCTCTGACAGCCTCGTCTCTCCCAGTCTGAGCTCCTGTGCTCACAGTGCTGGGAAAAGGAAAGGGGAAAAGCTGAGAGGAAAAAAAAAAAAATCAAGGGGAAAACCCAGCTCTGACTAAATTCTTCCCTAATTTATTCCTGTTGTTTCTCCTGCTGCAAAAAAATAAACTTTGTGTATAAAAAAGAGCCTTAAATTAAGGTCTCTTGCTCCCAGTGCATTTTGAAAAGAAGTTATTGGAATCCCTGGCTGATCTATTTTAACAAACATCATCTCCCGCGTCCATCATTCCTCCTGTCTTTTTGATCTCTTTCTTCCCACTTATCATGTTCTTTATTTGAAACAGATTTTTAACAGATAATCTCCGCCGTTATAACAATATCTTGCTCGCATTTTATTCAAATAATTCTTAAAAACAGCTTAAAAAGCCGTTTGGAATAACATCAAGCTCTCCATCAATCAAACAGCAAAAATTCCGCTGGCGGTTGTATAAACATCAGATCAACTCCGACGTCTTCAAGGATTTCAGAGCGAACCATAAAAAACTCCATTAACTTCTGACAAAGAATGCAAATTAATCACAACATGGGGTGAAATGAAATTAAAGGCTCTTTTCTAATCAATGACAAGGCAGGATGAAATATTTGGTGCCGGGATCCTCTTGCTTTTTTTTTTAAATTTTATTTTATTTTTTAAATTATTATTATTTTTATTTTTTTCCCCCGGGTGGAAAGAAAGGGGGATTCACCCAGGGGTGGCTCTTTAGCCCTCCCCATCCCTACAGCGATCTGCTTTACAAGTCGCCCCAGCTCCACAAAACACACTAATCATCCGAATCTCAGGTGCATCCAATTTGTTATTCACACTCTCCCGGTGCCAGGGAAAAAAAAATAAATAAAGGGAAAAAAAAATAATAATAAACAACAAAAAAAAAGCCTGGCGTAGACAGATGCACCGGGAACCTTAAATGACAGTTTTGGCCTCCGGAAGTGCGATCGCTACAGCAAAATCTAGTACAGCCTCCAGGTGAAATGTCTGGAGCTCCATATGGAGCAGGGAAAATTAACAACAAGATGAAAATCGCTGTAGCAGCGGGGAGTCGGAATTTAACCACCAAAAAAAAAAAAAAAAGAAAAAAAAAGGGAAAGGAGGAAAAAAAAAAAAAAAAAAAAGGGGAAAAAAATTTAAAGATGAGGCAAGAGAAGTAATAAATTAATGGGGTGTGAAAACATTCAAAGCTTTACAATACCAGGGGCAGTATTTGCTCAGATTTGGGGGGGAGCAGCAGGATGGGAAAGGGGAGCACGGGATGGGAGGGGGTGGAATGAGGGATGGGAATTTTTTTGGTGCTTTTTCTTCTCTTTCTTTCTTTTTCTTTTTTTTTTTTTTTTTTTCAAGTGACCAGGTCATTTTCATCTAATTTATTAAGGGAAGGATGGGATTGTATTTTTCTGAATGTAAAAGTCTCTTAAATACAGTCGTGGTCGTCCTGCAGCTGATTAAATCCTCGGCAGCTGAGTGCTGCCTGCTCCTTTGGAATATTTCCCTAATGGATGCGCCGTCCTTTTAACGCCCTGCTTTGTATAAAGTTTGACTACAAGCCGAGAATATTTAGTGGGCAATTCTTTTCATTCCTCCTAAATTGCATTATCATTAAACAAGTCATTGCCCCCCATCACGGTTTCATTCCGTGGGATTTGAATCTCTGGGATTCCCCTGCAAGGTTTGTTCGGAGCTTTGGGCTTCCAACCTCAGATTTAATTAAATATTCAAGGTGCCGTGGCCTTTTTGGGGTTTCTGGTTTTCTTGCCAGTGGTTTGTGTAAAATCAAAATAATGTAAATGAAGGTGAAACTTCTAAAGGGAAATTTAAAACTTATTTTCTGTGTGTGCCTTCCTTAGATCCCTAAAAAGCTGGATGGGTCATGGACCAGCACCCTGGGAAAAGGGGTTTCCTTTCTTTTTTAAATGTTTATGTAGAAAATAAGTTCATTCAAGAGTATTTGTGAGCACATGCACCATTCTTATTAATCAACAGAGTCGTGCAAAAAATCCAGGGTGAATTTGCCCTTCAACACCTCAGTTTGTACCCATGGCAAATCCTACCAGCATCACTCCCTCCTGCTTCCAAAGGGACTTCAGCATCTTCCAAAAGCACATTCCGTGACCACGGCAGGAAAACCAGCACCAAAACAATGAAATGCACCAAAAATTCAGATATTTCACTCCATTTTTAGGCTTAGGAATTTCCTGTGCAAAGTTTTTAGAGCGGAAAAGTCGGTTCTGAGCGCCACTGTTTGTTATTTCCCTGCTCAGATCGTCCCCTTTTGCTGTTAGATGCTGACTATGAAGATTATACTCTGTATATTGAGGCAAAAAAATACAATTAGAGTTAATAATTATGTCTTAACTCTAAACACAGCCATAAGGAACTCGACTGACACAGCAGTTGCTCACGTGCTTAAACGCTTTCAAGATAAAACTTAATTGTAAAGATTAAATAATGATTAATAAATCGGCAATATAAATACTTACAAAATAAAATAAATACTTCTAAAAGACGTGGGAAACGAGAAGGGGGAAGTCCTGCCATGACAATATTCTACTGAAGGCCAGAAAATGAAATCAGCATCCTTCAGTTTTGCTGGCAGATTGCAGGACGTCCTGAATTTCCACACTGCAGTGGTTTCCCCCTATAAATCTTCTTCATTTAAACTGAATTTACACACACCATTTGTCTGTGTCTCAAAAATAGAGAAAAGAGAAGAAAAAAAGACGTTTTTGTGCAGCTGCAGCTGGAGACAAGCATCCATTGGCAGGAGATTTCAGGTGTTCTCACCCACCACACTCTCCATTCCCACAGGGAAGCAACTTCGAGGTATTCAGGGACAAATTCAGGAACCACACCAGTGATTAACTCCATTCCTTGAATAACCCCACCGAAGTGAGGAGGAATCACTCAAGGAATGAGCAGAATCAGGCCCTTACTAGGAAAATAAAGAGATTAAAAACCCCCTGTTAATTATTGCCCTAATCAAAGAAGGTTTCTAAGGGTTCTCCTGCCCAGCACACGCCTAAACCACACAAATCCACATAAAATCCCTTCTGAAAAGCAGTTGCTCAAAAGCTTAATAGCCACATTTTAAAGTTTTACCTCCTCGGCTGTTTTGCATTAAAAAAAAATATATACAATTTCATGGGCTGCTGCCTTGCCAAATATTCTTTTACAAGCCCGAGCCGCTTTTTAATTGGAACAGCAAAAAAAAGCATCTTTAAACTTCGCCGTCGTGGTCTGCTCCCGGTTCAGGGAGACGTTTTGGCCTGGAACCACCTGGCACGTTCAGGTCCCAGCCTCCTTCCCCGTGCTCTGACACATCCACGAGGTTTTATTTCTCATTGTCCCCTCGCCACTTTGGATTTGAGGGTATAAAACACACGAACAGACACCCTCAGTGAGCTCCCCACGCACGGTGGGCTCTTCAACACAAGAGTTTCTCTTCCAGTCCCCTCCTCCAAAAACACATCTGAAATCCAGCTAAAATAGTCCAATTCTCTTAATGGTGTCAGCCAACATTTTGCAGAGGAGACAAACAAACAAACAAACAAAAAAGGGGAAAAATCAGAATATTTCCACCCAGGCAAAACCTTCCCAAGTCCGTAAAAGTGTCAGGAGAATTTGCTTGAAACAGCTTCTAAAAACGGGAGAGGGAATGAGTCCCAGCCTATTATTCAATAACCACGTTCGTGAGGCATCTGCATAATCTAACCATGCATAAATTAGTATGTGTATTACAACAGTTATTTGCATAATAATAGCGAGTTAATAGATGCTTAAAGAGCACAGACCAACACCACCTTTAAATCAGACATGCCTCCAGGCACTGCGAGCTGTAGAGACCAAGATGCAGAGAGCAGTCTTCATAAAACACACCAAAACATAAAAAAACCACATTCAAATAATTCATTTTAGTCCCTGGACACTTCACTTTTTTTCCCCTCCTCTCCCCGGAAAGAATAATTGGAGGAACTGCTGAACAGTTTGTTCCCCTGAATTCTAACATCCATCTCGAGAGGAGAATTTCAAGTAATCGTCAGAGCCAGCTCTGGATTTGTTTTGTTCACAGCTTCACGGGGGTTTGAAGCATAAAAAGTAAAATATTCCATGGTGATGCAGAGCTCAGCACCCAACCACTGCCACTAGAGATGGAAAGAGTTTTACCAGCAGCTTCAGGTGGAAACTTAGAAAATACCAGTATTGACATAAAATACTAGTATTAGGCCCTCTTGGAAGGAAGAATCTGAAGCTCCCTTAAGTATTGCATTCACATTCTATTTTTGAGGAGATTTTAGATCATGGCATCTTTATTCAAAATTGGAATTAAAAATTAAATTACAAGAAAAGGAGCAGAAACACCCTCCCGCTTCAAAAAAAATATATTGTAAAGACTGGATTATTATTTAATCTCCCAACAAAATGAACAAGATTAACATCACCATAATTTTCATTGTCTCCACGGAAAGAAAACGTGGAGTTTGGAGAAGAGAAAAAAAAAAGGGGGCCAAAAAAAAAAAAAAAAAATCAATAGAGACTTCTAAATGACTCCTTCCAGCTCCCACTTTTCAATTTAACAGGACAGATTTATTTGTATGTGGCTCAAATGTTCACAATTGCTCTCTGCACCTTCATACATAGGAATGAATGTCACAGTGGCAAACAGCAGTAATGAACAATCTTACCTGAGGATATGGAAACCTCCCAAGAGCAAGCTGGGAAAGGAAATAATATTTGTCTAGTTATAGAGATTTGCATGGAGGGCACATCTCCTTCAAGAGAGAAAAGTACTCAACTCTCACGATGGCAGGAATTGGGGAAATGGTAAAAAAAGGATTTTAAACCACAAAGAGCTGTATTTAGAATGGGTCCCACACAACCATCACCCCTCAGGATCTCTGGGTTTCTGCAGCCCTTTTGTCTCCCCCAGTGCCACCATTTGGTGCCCAAATTGGGGCACATTTCCTTCAAGAGAGAAAAAATTGAGGAAATGGCAAAAAAGGGATTCTAAAGCACAAAGAGCTGTATTTAGAATGGGCCCCACACAACCATCACCCCTGAGGATTTCTGGGTTTCTGCAGCCCTTTTGTGTCCCTCAGTGCCACCATTTGGTGCCCAAACTGGGGCACATTTCCCTCAAGAGAGAAAAGTACTCAACTCTCACGATGGCAGGAATTGGGGAAATGGCAAAAAAAGGGATTCTAAACCACAAAAAGCTGTATTTAGAATGGGCCCCACACAACCATCACGCCTCATTTTTCCCTGGGATTTCTGGGTTTCTGCAGCCCTTTTGTCTCCCTCAGTGCCAATGTCTGATGCCCAAATTGGGGCACATTTCCTTCAAGAGAGAAAAAATTGAGGAAATGGCAAAAAAGGGATTCTAAAGCACAAAGAGCTGTATTTAGAATGGGCCCCACACAACCATCACCCCTGAGGATTTCTGGGTTTCTGCAGCCCTTTTGTGTCCCTCAGTGCCACCATTTGGTGCCCAAACTGGGGCACATTTCCCTCAAGAGAGAAAAGTACTCAACTCTCACGATGGCAGGAATTGGGGAAATGGCAAAAAAAGGGATTCTAAACCACAAAAAGCTGTATTTAGAATGGGCCCCACACAACCATCACGCCTCATTTTCCCCTGGGATTTCTGGGTTTCTGCAGCCCTTTTGTCTCCCTCAGTGCCAATGTCTGATGCCCAAATTGGGGCACATTTCCTTCAAGAGAGAAAAAATTGAGGAAATGGCAAAAAAGGGATTCTAAAACACAAAGAGCTGTATTTAGAATGGGTCCCACACAACCATCACCCCTCAGGATTTCTGGGTTTCTCCAGCCCTTTTGTCTCCCTCAGTGCCAATGTCTGATGCCCAAATTGGGGCACATTTCCTTCAAAAGAGAAAAAATTGAGGAAATGGCAAAAAAGGGATTCTAAAGCACAAAGAGCTGTATTTAGAATGGGCCCCACACAACCATCACCCCTCGTTTTCCCCAGGATCTCTGGGTTTCTGCAGCCCTTTTGTGTCCCTCAGTGCAGCCTGTGGTGCCCAGGTTCCCCAGGAGTGGAAATGAAACCAGTTCAGGCCCAGCAGGGAGGCCCAGGCCCTGCCCTTACCTGGTAATTAGCTGTGATGAGCAGCAGCTCCCAACTCCCCCAGTCCTCCCTGAAGTGGCTCAGGGTAAAATCTGGGTTACAGAGCTGAGCCTGGTGTCCCTGCTGGTGTCAAAGCTGAGTGGGCTGAGCAGAGAGCCCAGAGCACCCAGAGAGAACCCTCAGCTTTCCTCCAGATCCCCTTTTCCAGGACATCCCCTGCGTTTGCTGCCCCTGCTGTTTTTATAAATCAATTCAGGCGTTTACAGAGCAGTCCCCAAACCAACACTTTTATGGGTATTGCCTCAAAAATATTCTGCTGGCCATAACCAAGGAACACTCCAAGAGAAATTCTCAGTGCTGGGCAGGTTCTCCCAGCCGGTGGGAAACCCTGGGAACAATTCCAGCCAGGAGCAGCTGCGTGGGGTTATTTTGTCTGCTCTTCAGTGAGGACCAAGGCTTTCAGGGTTCCAATCGTGGAATCCTCTGGAAAAGCCCTCTCAGAGCATCGAATCCAAGCACCCCCAGCACTTCCAGGGCCACCACTGGCCACGTCCCCGAGGGCCACACGTGCAGAGCTGTTGATTCCCTGCAGGGATGTGAGTCCAGCAGCTGTACCTGAGAACCCTTTCCATGAGGAAATCTTCCCTGATAGCCAAACTTCACTTCCTCTGGCACGCCCTGAGCTGAGCCAGGGCGTTCAGAGCAGCTCTGGTCTGTCTTTGCCACAGAGGAGCCCAGAGCTTCCCTGCAGCCCACACAACCTTTGGGAATCCTCCTGTTCCCAGCTCCAGAGAGGAAAGGCCTGGCACTGAGGTTATGGAAGCACTGAAATCACAGATTTCCCAGCTGGAAGAACTCATTCTATTCCCAAAAACAGCAATGCTGAAGGTCTGAGCCACCGTGTCACCCAGGCCAAGGGACAAAGCCTAGAGCAGGGCTGGGCAAAGGCACTGCCAGCACTGCCCTGGCACTGCCACCTGAGCCCCTGGGCACAGCTCCCCTGGCACACTGCAGCTCCCCAGAGCTGGAATTCCAGCCTGCTGGCAGCACAGAACTCTCCTGAGGATGAGGAGGAGGCACAGCCAGGGCTGCAGTGAGGAGCACAGGCACCCCTGAGGCCCAGCAGTCAGGAAAGAGGCAGAGATGGGGCACTTCTGCAATTCCAGCTGCTCCCCAAGGCCAGCAGAGCTCAGCCTTTGGCCTGGGAGCCTCAGCAAAACCAGCAAATTTCTGCCAGATCCTCGGGGGAGACGCCACAAACGCGGAGTGGGGCCCAGAGAGGTGAAACCATTTCTTTGGGGCTGCTGCTAAATGAAGCTTTCACAATATTGACTTCAAAACTCGTCCAGAGCAGGCCCTGGAGCTGCTCTGAGGGCTGGAATTGCTCTGGAGCAGGCTGGGAGAGCTGGGAATGTTCACACGGAGAGGAGAAGGCTCCAGGGAGAGCTCCGAGCCCCTTGCAGGACCTAAAGGGGCTCCAGGAGAGCTGGGGAGGGACTGGGGACAAGGCCTGGAGGGACAGCACACAGGGAATGGCTTCCCACTGGGAAAATAGAGATTTAGGTGGGATGCTGGGAAGGAATTGTTCCCTGGCAGGATGGGCAGGCCCTGGCACAGGTGCCCAGGGAGGCTGTGGCAACCTGGGACAGTGGGAGGTGTCCCTGCCCAGATGATCTCGAAGGTCCCTTCCACCCCAAACCATTTTGGAATTCTCTGAGCGTTCCCATCTCCGAAAAGTCGCTCGGGTCGCTCTCCTGGCAGGCTCTGAGAAACGCTGCTGGAGTTAAACAAAACCCCTTTGAAAGCCACTGAAACACATCCTTCACCACCTTCTCCTCCTTTGGGAGCACCACCCTCCTGTCCCAGGCAGACACCTGAGCTCCTGAGGAGCTGTGCTGCTGTGACAGCCTGGAAACAAACCCGTGAATGCCCAACAGCTTCCCCTAAGTCCTGATTCTTCACTGAAGAACAAACTCCAGACAGAACAAGCAGAGAATGATGGTTCCAGAGCATCGTTCTGCAGATGTTATTTAAGAAGAACAACCCCAAACAAAGCATTTCCATTCCCACTGAGCACTCCAGCCCTCAGCAGGGGCTCCAGGGCAGCAGAATCACCGGGGAAAGAGGCCAACACCAGAACAGGGTGAATAAACGAGCACTGAAGGACCCCAAAATGCACCAGCAGCAAGTTCTTTGGGAGTTGTTCAAAAGGAACATTTCTCAGTGCAGCTGAGAGCTGCAAACCCAGGCAGGGCCAGCTCCTGGGCCACTTCTGCACCCCCTGCACCACCGCTGCATCCATCTGCTCACATCTCCTCCCTGCAAGATTGTCAAGGTATTATAAATTAAGAAACTTAGCAAAGAGTCTGTAATCTTCCCCGAAATAGCCTGCAGATATGTCACTGTACTAAATGTGTTTCAGATTTAATGAAGCTTTAATGTCCTTTTTAATTTTGCCTGTTTCTGTATCACCAGGGGTCGAGCGAGGCAATCAGCACTCGAGAGGGTGGCTTGGTTTAAAACTAGGGAAAAACTCATTTGCTTATGAGTTGCACTGTATTTTCTTAATTAAATTTACTAAGGAAAACGGTTGAAGTTCAGCCAACCAGTGACCTCTGGGTGCAGATTTAGATTTGTAAGAAGTGTCACAGTTAAAGTAAGATTAAAAAAAAAAAAAACAACAAAAAAAAAAAGCCCAAACAACAAACAGATGAGAGATTCACTAAAGGAACTTTCCAATTCTCATTTGTCTCAAGGAAGCCACAGGAACACGAGGAACAAGCCCAGTGCAGGATGGAAAAACCAAACCCCACCAAATGAACACATTGTCCAAAACTTCTCTGCATGAAACTCCAGAACCTGCAACTCTTTTAAGGTGTTTTAACAAACACATAACATTTTAATTTAGATTAGCTGGCTTTGGGAACTGATCAGGGTTTTATGTCAGGATGTTGAGGAAGGAATGCCTGAAATTCAGGGAGCTGCTTCCCATTTCCCCACGGATCCCTTCCCAAAGGCTGGATTTGATGGCCTTGAGCTCTTGTCCAACACAAGAACTGTAAAAACCTTCATTTTCAAAAGCCCAGTGAATTGCAATGGCAGAATGGAAACAGAAATGAGGAAGGGATCACCCACCAAGAATTATGCAGGAAAACACTTCCTCGCTCCCTTTCACCTCGGTGCAGCTACACGGAGGAGTTTTTTGGGGTGTGGCCGTGTGGTTTTTAAAACAATTACTTTTTCAAACCACAGAAGTAGCTCAGGAGAGCAATGAAAGCAGCTCAGTGAGGCTGTGTCCTGAGAAAGAGCCTTCCCCAGGGCTTGGGCAGGGCATGGATGGATGAGCTGCACCCTCAGATTTCAAAGCAGTACTCGATAAACTGAGAAATAATCCCAGATTATGAAATAACAGAGGCACAGGGTGTATGTGCTGATCTTTACCAAACTATCCAAACATTTTTGATTTCAAAAAATCAAAGATTCAAATTATTAAGCGTTGATTCAGGAAGAACCTCTGGACTGAGCACCATAAGTAGGGCTGGAAAGCAACTGAAACCTCTTCTCAAACACACTTAAGGTGCAGACAAAACTCAAACCACCTGCTGAAATAATGTGATTTGCCATTTTAGAACTGAAAAGGGAAATCCAGAAACCAACCCCTTCCAAATCACCTTCTCCAGCTCCCTTCTCCCTCGCCTGCTGCACATTGTAAATAAAATCACAGCAGCAGCTCAGTCTGGATCCTGTCTGGAAAGTGGCTGAGGGAAGGAAGTTCAAACCACATTTTTAGGACACTCAGGCCATAAAGTTTCCCAGTTAGATTACTGTCGATGTTGTGCAAGTTGTTTTTTAATTTACAGTTACACTGGAGAGCAGGGGAGGCTTTCATCCTTAATTTAGGCACATTCCGCGTTTCTCGGCATAACTGCAAATTGAAAAGAAGCGCTGGCAACATCGCCAGCCACGGAGCCGAAGGAGGACTTTATGGTCTGAAATGTTCTGAAATTTCTTCTTAATTACCTCGTGCACATTTGACACAATGAAATCTCCATCCCAGGCTTTCTGCATTGGGATGGGGCGCCGCAGTTCAAGCCTCGTTTTCTGCAGGAGCAGCCGCCGCTCCGCCACGCTCCCACTTGCCAAGGCAGACTTAACTACTGGATAACACCAAATTCCCCAGGTGGAATTTCATTCCAACACCAATTTATACCTTCCCAGATAGATGGCCTTCAAATCACCTGAAACTCTGCAGGGTATGGACCTTAATAAATATTAAATACCTCCAAAACCACTCCAAGGTTTTCCTTCCCCTCCTAATATCAATTTCGCCCTCCCCTCATTGCAGAGGGTTTGTTTTTTTTTAAATAAATAAATAAAAAATCCAAAAGGATATAACAGCAATTTAGCAGAGTTAAAGTGCTTCTGAGGTTAAACTGACAACAAAGAGGAACAGAAACACAAAGCATCTTGAAGTAGGGTTTCAATTAAATGTGCAGGATTTAGTAATGCAGGGCCCCCACGACAAAAAAAAAAAGGGGGAAAAAAAAAGAAAAAAGAGTTACAAATTAATAGAATCTTCTGCCTATAGTTTGCAGCTGCACTCCAAAGTGTCTGGGGCTTAAGAACAAAGCCTGGCAAGGCCTGGGAGTGAGGCAAGCTTCAATTTTTAATGTATAAGGCCATTAGCTGATAACTTGTGGAATCTGCGACCCCTGCGGAGGGGCAGGAGCGGCAACGGAGACGGATGGAGTGACAGATTTGTCGGTGGTGGCCAGGGCTGGGAGGGGGGAAGGTTATTACCACCACCAGGAAAAATGCCCTAATAACCTTTGGGACATTCCTTGGCTTGAGCAGATGAGCTCCAGCTCCGTCTCGGCGTGAAAAAAAAAATATTAAAAATTGAAGCTTAATTCTCCTTAATTAAAGATAATTAGTTTCACTTTGACTTCTTTTAAATATGAACCATAGCAAGTGCAGTGCCAGCTCAAGGCTGCAGACAATCAGGGTTAAACTGCACGTTTCTGCCTGGCCACAAATCCTGGATGTTGCCAGGCTTTTCCTGCTGCATCTTCAAAGGTGACACCAGGAGTGGCAGCGCCTTGTCCCAAGGGACAAAGGTGGGCCAGGGCTTTCCAGGGAAAGTGGCAGGAGCAAAACCTCCACAAATGCTCCACCAGGGTTCATCTGACTCCTTGTTCCAGCAGAGAGGCTTCCTGCTTGGCTGTTTGCTGGGTTTCAGTTCGGCACAAAAAGGGAGAAATGGGTTCAACGTGGCTGTGCTGGAAACGCAGCTCAGCTTCTGCTCTTCTGCATCTCTGCTGGAGTGAGGGGTCATCTGCCAGCACAGGCAGTCAAAGCACGGGCAAAGGCAGGGAAACCTCCTGATTTTTGGACTCTTAAAGAGTAGAAACAACTATAGAGTAAGAATAGGAAACATACAGAGTCAGAAGAGGAAACAATACACTGAGTGCTGGAATCTCGGAATGGTTTGGTGGGAAGGGACCTTTTAAAGATCCTCTAATCCATCCCACCCTCTGCAGGGACACTTTCCACCACCCCAGGCTCCTCCAAGCCCTGTCCAACCTGGCCTGGGACATTCCAGGGATCCAGGGGCAGCCCCAGCTTCTGGGCCAGGGCATCACCACCCTCACGTAGAGGTAAAAACACAAACAATACATTCTGTTCTATACATTCAGTAACCTTCCATATCAAACACACATTCCCAACACCCCCAGCTGATGTCATCCCCTAACTGTCCCCTCAGCCTGGGTGGACAGCTGGATTATTTATTTCCCTGCCCACAGCGGCCTGGCAGCAATTGCTGAGCAACAACGCTCCACGGAGGGCTCAACCCGTGCAAACTGTACCTAAACTTCCACTTTATTGCAGCTTAGTTCACCATCTCCACCTCACACAGGGTTACATCCCAGGGCAGCAGGCGGATAAATCATCCTGGAATATTACTCTGCCTAAGTTTAGCTGGGAGTGGAGCATATGTGCTTCCGAGTCACTGAAGCACAGGCCCATAAAATACACTAATTACTGGAAGTTCTGGTCACTGAGTGATTGATAGCGCTCTGCCAGGCACCTTCCCCGGCTGCAGCTCGTGTGAGGGGCCTCCCCCAGCACACAGCAATTATTAATTCATGACCCCAGCCTCAGGCACTGCTCCCTGCACTCCCAACCCCACCCGGGCTGGGCTTTGTCCGTGCCCGCCCCGGCGATGGAGGTGGGAGAGGAACCCGAGGGAACGGGCACTGTGTGGAGCAATCAGCCCAAAACTGGGTGATTTTCTTCCAGGGAAAAGGAAGAATAAAAGATACAGGCCAGCTTTTCTTCTTGCCCCCCAGGAGGAGTGTGTGAAGTGCACCTGACAGCTCCTCGTGCCTGCCTGAGCACCAGGAGTTGTCTTGAGAAGGAGCCTTCCCCAGGGCTTGGGCAGGGCATGGATGGATGAGCTGCACCCTCAGATTTCAAAGCAGTACTCGATAAACTGAGAAATAATCCCAGATTATTTCTGGAGTTGTCACCAGGTCACCAAGGTCACGGCACCACGGGGCCTGAAGCCTGGCAGCAGCAAGGTGAGGCTCAGTGCAGTGACACCACCAACAAAAAGCACTCCTCATGCCCTTGCTTCCCTTAATCCTACAGGGAAAGCGTTACTTCTCCTCCACTGGTACAGCTCGAGGCTGATTCTTCCAGACCACTACAAAAACCAGGCTGTACCACCAGGGTTTGGGTTTCAGATCCTGCCTTCACCACCCCTAATCACAGAATCCTTATGCTGCAGAAGAAGACCTTGAAGAGCATCAAGTCCAAAGTTGCCACCACCAAACCCCGTCCCTGAGCACCACAACTGCAGCCCTGGCTTAGGCAAGGGGTGACCTGGTCAAAGAGCACCCAGAGATCCGTGAAACCCTGCAGAACCTCCCTCAGCTCAGCTCACAGCCCCCACCTGGAGCCATCTCCACTTCCAAGCTGGTGAGATGTAACTGATCCCACCTTTCAGACTCCTCAGGAGGAGATGGGGAACCTCCCCTCCTCGACCAGAGTCGTGACACCAGTTTTATGCAGCCAAACATCCTCGAGCCTCAAGTGCTTTTAGCAGAGCTGCTTTCCTTGGAGCATCCTCTTCAAGCACCTTCCTTCTCCTCCTCGTGGGCTGAGTGGGCTCTTCTGCAGCTCCCTCTGTGCCCCCAGCCCCCGTGGGATGCAGGGGCTGAGCTCCAGCACCCTGACTGTGCTTGGAGGAACGAGGGAAGGCACATTGGTTGGGTCATTCCTGATTTTCCCACGTCTGGGAATGCACACAACCAACTGAAAATGCCTGAGGACTTCTTAAGAGACTTCTGAGAACCCTTGAAAGCTCTTGCAACCCTTGAAACCCTTGCAAATACACAGCTCCTGAGGACTCTGGTCACCAAACATTCACAATTCTCAGTCTGGGAGTTTTAAGAACTAATATTAAGCTAATAATAAAACAGATTGCACAAACTCCTGTTCTCTGGGGGAGACAGCAGGGATAATCTCTGTAAGAAAATCTAATTTTCCAAGGAGATGTGGAACACAGAGGACAGGGGAAAGCAGAGACCAGCACGGGACACAGAAGGAGGAGCAAAAAGCCAAGCACATGAGCTTCCACTTCCAAAATTAACTTGGTTTTGGGCATTAGCAAATTGCTTTCACTTCCTGAATTTAAATAGAGCACCAACTCTGTCTGGAGATAAAATGACAAATATCACAGAACCCCAGGATGAGGGGGCTTGGGAAGGACCTTAAAGTTCATTTCCCATGGGCAGGGAACCTTCCACTAGCCCAGGCTGCTCCAAACCCACCCAGCCCAGCCTGGAGGGATCTGATCCTCCCTTGGATGAGTGAAGTTCACTGGTGCACAAGAGCCAGGGGAAGGGAGGCTCAGAGTCAGACTGGGGAGAAACAAGAAACTTTGGGCAATTTAATGTCTCCTCCCGTGCAGGACACGGCTCTTGGAGAGAGGGAAGGGGGTGCAGAGCTCCCCCAGCCCAGGCTGGAGGTGTTTTCTGAGTTAGAAACCCTGGAAAAAGAGCTTTGAGAAATGGGAATGCTGGCACAGTGCTCAGTTAGTGACAGCAATGGCACGGGCTGAAATTGAACTTGCTTTGTCAAGCCAAGAGCACTTCAGTAAAACACGGGAAAAACCTCCTGGAAACACACAAACCATTTGTGATGGAACACTTCCAAACACATCCCCAGGTCATGGATTCAACCCCACTCCCTTCAGAAAAACCCTGAAGGAAGACAGGCAAACTCAAACCCATGAACTAACAACAAAAATAATAATAATAATAATAATAATAATAATAATGATGATGATAGCAATGATATGGTAATAACGATGATGATACAGCTGCTTATCTAATTTTATTCTATTTGAATCCCATTTTTAATTTATTAAGCTACATGTCTAATTTTATTCTATTTTAATCCCATTTTCAATTTATTAAGCTGCATGTCTAATTTTATTCTATTTTATTTTAATTTTTATTTATTTTTTTCATTCTGAAGGGATGACTGAGCACCCCCAGAGCCCTCTGGCCTCAGAGGGAACACCAACACTCCCCAAAGCTTGGGCAGGACTCCCATCCCAGACTTTCCCCTCTCTCCTACCAGCTTTTTTGGGGGGCAGTTTCCTCAACCTCCCAAACAACCCTTCCCATCCCCATCACACACAGCTCTGCCCCACAGAAATTCCAGGTGTTCTAAGGGCTCAGAGGAGCACTAAAGAAAAGGAGAAGATTTCCTGACAGTTTTATACCCTCAGCCACCAGCACAGCCCTTGCTGCCTCCATCCCACGAGACAATTCCTTTAAATGAACGTGCTGCCAACACCAAGGTGTGGGCTTGGAGCAGGAATTCACTGAGTGCAGGTGATTTTAAAGCCCACAGCAAACACCAGCTGCCCTTTTTAGCAGCAACAAGAGTGTCCCCACTCCCAATCCCCACGCCAACAGGGTGTTACTTTAATGACAGTGACCTCGTGTGGCTCCTGGAGCACCTTTCCCACCTTTTTTGGAGGCGTTTTTCTAAGGCACTGTCCTTGTTTTCATCATTTCACATCACTCAGAGCACTTCAATCAAGCTGCTGGTGGTGGGAGAGGTCTCAGAGGAGCAGCTGACAAACCAATTAACAGAGCACCCAGCCCCAAAGGGGGCCCTGCACGTCTCCCTCAGCAGAAACCCTGGGGAGTGAGGCAGGAGAAGTTGGGAAGGTGTAAAACCACAGGAGGAAATGCAAATGAAGGGATTTTTACCAATAAAATTCAGCCTGCACGTGGAACTGGTGAGCAGCCAAGTCCCCCCCTAACAACCCTAAAATAAAGCCCAAATTCCTTGTGCTGCATCCCTCAGCTGCTGGGGCACAGCTTTTAATGCAGCAGAGGAAATGCTTTGTTTCTATCACTCTCTTTATCACCACCAAGTCCTCCTGGAGCACCACCTCAGCCCTTTTTTGGGCAGAATTCTTTACAGAGCCTGTGAATTTGGCCTGTGTTTCTCCCCAAACCCTGAGTGGGGGCTCTGCAGCACCACAAACCAGTCAAATGTGCAGTGAGAGGAGTGAAGAGCCCTCCCTGCCCGGGGACACGTCCAAGGGTGTCACCCCTGGCACACAGGGCTGGCTGCAGGGATTTCCTGATTTAGCACCCCTGGCAGCAGGGATTCAGCTGCCACCACGTGCATTTGGGGGGAAAGGGCTTGGGAAAGGGATTTGTTGGGTGGACATGGGAAAATGGTTCTGTTTGGGGCCACGGGATGTGGAACCTGCCAAGGTGCAGAGGGCCAGCACTGAGACTGCTCAGCTTCCACCTCATCCTCTGCTGGAAATAGGGGCTGCAGTTCACTCAAAGGTATGTCCAGCTTCACATTAAAATGAGGGGAGACAGAGAGAACAAGAGAGGAAAACAGAGAGGAAAAGAGAGAGAGAGAGAGAGAGAAAGAAAGAGAGAGAAAGAAAGACAGAGAAAAGAGAAAAAGGAGAAAAAGAAGAAAAAGAGGAAAAAAGAGAGAAAAGAGATGAAAAGAGAGAACAAGAGAGATAAAGAGGAAAAGAGAGGAAAAGAGAGAAAAAGAGAAAAAGAGAAAAAAGAGGGAAAAGAGACGAAAAGAGAGAACAAGAGAGATAAAGAGGAAAAGAGAGGAAAAGAGAGAAAAAGAGAAAGAGAGAAAGAGAGAGAGAGAAGAGAGAAAAAAGAGAGGGAAAAGAAGGAAAAGAGAGGGGAAAAAGGGAAAAAGAGAAAAAATGAGAGAGAGAAAAAGAAAAAAGGAAAAAGCCTCCACACACCAGGCCCTACCACCCAAAGGTGGAGTTTTACTTCAGACCTCAAATGGCCAAACCCATTCTAAATACAGCCACAATTGACAAGGGCCATCAGCAGGGAACACACAGGGAATTGAAAGAATAACCAGAGGCCACATGAACACATTTTGGTGTTCTTTCTGATGTGGAAGAGTTCCTTGGAGCCCTGGCACGAGCCTGTGCACGGCAGAGCTCTCTGCTCACCTCCATGAAGGAAATGCCCAGGCTCCAGACATCCGAGTGGATCCCGTACTGCTCCCCCGAGATCCTCTCAGGCTGTGGAGGGAAGGACAGAAACAACTCCTGAGCCTGGCAGGCACACAGGGATTCTGCTCCAAAGCTGCTCCAGGGCATGGCAAGGGAAAAAATCACAGGATTGTGGGATAATCTGAGCTGGGAGGGATGGAATTCCAGCACACACACCCCAAAATGCCATCCCTGGGAGCGCTGTCCAAACCCTCCTGGAGCTCCCCCGTTCCCTGGGGAGTGCCCCAACACCCTCTGGGGGAAGAAAAAAATCCTAAAATCCAACTTCAAGCTGCCCTGGCCCAGCCCCAGGCAACCCTGACCCCAGAGCAGAGAGGGGAGACGCTCCTCGGGAAGTTGGGGACACCAAAAAACCACCCGGATGCTTGAGAGCTTCCCTGGCAGAGAGGAAATTCAGGAGAATTCAGGAATTCTTCAGGGAAATCTGTCCATGCACCTTGCAAGGTTGGCCTTGGATTTGTGTTGTTTAATGCAAGGAAGAAGCCAAGGGCTTGTGCACGTCAGCAAACCACAAGGTCAAGCTGAGAGAATCCAATTTTCCACTTCCCTCCCCAAATCCAGGCACCACAGCAAGGGAAAAAAATTCCCTCTGTGGAGCCCAGAGGTTGGGGAATAACTACAGTCAAAAAGCAAAGCTGCTGAAGCCAGAAGCATCACCACACGGTGGCAATTTGATTTTCTGGACTTCTTAATTTTGGGCTTTTCGACCTGTAGGGGAAAAAAAAAAAAAAAAAAAAAAAAGAAGAATAAAGCCCCTGCTCCAAACTATTAATAGCAGGTTTAATGCCTCTCATGAAACGGAGTGCTGTAAAAAAATATCTGCTGGTTTTGACTTGAAAGCTCCAATTTCAGCATTTCCAAGGTCAAGTACAGCACGAAATGCAACAATGAAAGGCTCCCTGAGACTCCTCTCCCCACTGTGCTGTTAATGCACCTGTCTGGCCCAGCCACCTACAAAGGATTTCCAGCCTTTAATAAGCCAGAGACCTTTGTTAGAAACCCAACTCCCAAATCAGTGCCAGCATGATGTGTTTTTGGATGTTTCCCCTGTGCTGCTACTCCCAGGTCAGGAGCTTTTATCGCGGCGTGAATGTTAAATAAAAACCACACTGCTGCCACGTTCCCTCGAAAAACATCCCTCCAAAGCCCCCAAATACCCCACCACTTCAAGCTCTTCCACCAAATCTCATTTGGGAGTGACCCAAAAATGTCATTTTTTTAAAAATTCATTGAGTGTCACTAACCTAGGGCAGCACATCTCAGAAAGGTTTGCAACAGCATCGCGTGGGTTTTTTAAGCTGGCAGATTTTTACCCTGACACATTTTGAGAGTGAGGTATTTTTATGCTGACAAATATCCTCACAAAGATGCAGCTCTGCAGCCAGAGGTCATTTTCCAACACGATCTGGGGGGTGCTGACCTGGCCCAAGCAAGGTGCCAACACCCACCTCGTTTTTCAGACCCTTCCCCAGCCACCAAAGGAGATTTGGAATTCACACTGAGCCACAGGAAATTGTTCATTCTTACAGCTCAAGCTTGAAACAGCAACTTCTAGGGAGGGGTTGTGGGCTCACAAAAGATAAGGGCAAAAAAATCAGCTTTTGAGACAAAAGATGGATTTCAAAGTAGGGAAGAGGAGAGGAAAACAGGGATAACGGATGCATCAAGGGTGCAACACAGGGATCACTCTAAACACACTGCCCAAAGAATTTTCTCTTAAAAATTTCTACAACTGATTATTTTTACCAATTTTGACCAAAAATTTATCCAATTTTTTTTTCCTATACAAAGTGCTGATGAAATGATTTTACAGAAAATCCGTCTTGGTTGGAAA
The DNA here is from genome assembly GCA_013400495.1 of Nicator chloris. NCBI lineage: Eukaryota > Metazoa > Chordata > Aves > Passeriformes > Pycnonotidae > Nicator > Nicator chloris. Next base: position 178,936 of record WAAE01006942.1, read on the forward strand.
TTTTAATTTCTCAATCAAAAAGCGTTTTTTTTTTCCCCCAAAAAAATCAAAAAGCTTTTTCTTTTTCTTTTTTTTTTTTTTCCAAAGAAAACCTCGACTTTTTGAAGAGTTTCAAATTCACTGCCAGTCTGCCAAGTGGGTGAAGCAAAGCTTGTGACCTCCATCATTTTTTGAGGGCTTGCCTGGAAATTTGATGACAACAAACGACTCGATGAAGAAGCCAAGTGAGATTTTAAAAGAGAAAATCAGATCGAGCACATTTGGAGCTTCAACTTCTGGTTCACAATTAAGAGATGGAGGCATCACATCCACCCAGAAAGGCAAAAAAAAAGCAATTTATTTAATGTACACCTGGGAAAGAGAACTGTCATCTTGGTCTGGGCACTAAAAGCATAACACAATTTAATTCTCAGCCCTGCTTAAGACCAGTTGGAAGCAACAGCTGAGTTGGAAAAGTTGATTAATTTGAAGCTGTTTCTTTGTCTGGATCTCTGTGCTCCAGTTCTGTTTGTTTGGTTTTTAATGTGTGTTTTTTATTTAAAACCCCCATTTTTCTGCAGTGTTCTGATGGCACAGGACAGCCCAAGTCTCTCCAGGAGGGTGACACGAGCCTTTCAGAAGCCACACAATCAGCACACCTCGAGTGGAAAAGCACTCAGCAGACAAATGGGCACCCTGACAAGGAAATCAGAAAGAAAAGCACCTGAAAGCGAGGAAAGGTCATGGATTTCTCTGGGGTTTGAAAAACACCAGCACCAACCACTCTGTGCTGCTCCTGGTTTCCTTTCAAACCAGCAGAAGGCTTCTTTTCTCACCCATATTGGGAAAACACTGAATGTTTTCAATTTGAGTCTTTGAATGATTTTTGGATATCAAAAGAAGAGTTCATGAAGTGCTTTCAGAACGGAGGCAGGGGAGTTGTCAGGTGTGAAATGGAGAACTGCAAAGGATCCAATGGATCTGATGGGAAATCCACTCTGATTTGTGCAGGTCCCTCTCAGGCTGGCACTTGGCAGCTCTGGACCCAAGCCCTGCCCCAAATGATGCATTCTTAGCTAAAAAAAACCCTAAAACACCCCAAAAAATCAGAAAAAAAGAAGGAATTTAGGGGCTTTGATGTGCAGGAACAGGACAAAAGTGGCCTCGTGTGAACAAAGACTGACCAAAATTTGTGCAGAAAAGTGGAAGTTCTGATGGCTCCCTCCGTTCTGAACTCAAAAACTTGCACTTTAACACCCTGATGTTATCAATCCCAATGTTTTTAGCCTCAGATTCCCAGGGGAAAAAAATTGTTTAGGAATGCCCATCAACCTCTGCTGAAATGCTTCCCTAAACTCCAAATTCCCCAAACGTGGGTGGGTGGGGGCTGTCAGTGATCTGCCAAGAGCCACGAGCTGGGGGTGAAAAACTGGGTTTGTGGAATGCCCAAGTGGCTCTCTTTGTTCCCAGTTGTCACAAGGCAGCAAAACCGAGAATATATTAAAAGATATATAAAAATATATAAAATATAAATATAAAAAAATTAAAATTATAAAAATATAAACTATAAAAATATATTAAAATAGAAACAAAATATAAAAACAAAAATATAAAATATATATAAAAATATAAAATAAAATTATAAAAAAATAAATAAAAATATAAAAATTACATCAAAACCCCCCACTTTTCCAACGTCACTCCTCCCTCTCAGCAAGAAGTGGAGTTGTCCCACGGGATGAGGAGAGGGGATGGGAAGAGATGGAGCTTTTGGGGATGGATTTAGGACACACCCTGCCCCGAGCAGAGCAGGAGGGAGGACAAACAATCCCATTTCAGTGTTTCTCCTGCACAAAGCCACTTACCGCCATGTAAGCATTTGTTCCAACATACGTCTTGGCTATGGAATTCACCAGCTATCAGACAAAACAGGCTGTTAGAACAGTATAAAGATAATGTGGGAATAAAATGGGCAATTATTCCTCATTTAACCTCCACTCATCATCCCTGTAAATCAAGGAAAAATGATGGAAGAGAGGGGAAGGGATTTCTCCGCCGAGGCGTCGGCAGCGATTCAATCTCGCCTGGGCTGGGGAATGAGGATTCCAATTTACACAAGCACTGCACTACAGTTTATGGCAGATAACCTTAAACAACTCCCTTCAACAGGATGCTGCTTGTTTTAGTCCCCCAAGCCAGCCTGGTACAAAAAGGGAATTGGGAGGAAGGAGGACTGAGCACACTCGTTTTGCAGTCAGATGTGAATAAAGGCCCAATTCATCCCTTAAATACTGGAGGGACAGCAGAGCCTGCCAGCCCATAATACCAGGCTGACCTTCTCTTTGGGCCTCGTGTTTGGCTGAGAGGAAAAGGTGCTGAAATTCAAATCAACAGCACGGCGAGCTCATGGGTCACCAGCAGAGAAGTCCTCCAGGGAGGCCCAAAATGGAAATTAATTAAAATTTGTGCTGCACATTGTCAAAGCCCACCACTATTGTCGCTCCCAATATTAATTTTTATTGTGGGCCAGTTGGGCTCCCCAGACACGTCTCTTGCTCTGCCCTCCCTTTTGTCTGGGCAAAAGGCTCCCAGATCAAAGCTGCATCTCAATGAAGGTTGCTATTGGTAAGTAGTAATTACAATATCAGCAGTTTTTGCTGTCATTAAACAATGAACAATCATATCCAGATGAAGGAGAAGTCGCCCAGAGATTGGAGATGAAAAGGGCTGTCCCAGCAGAGAGGGACAGCTGTGGGGCTGCCAGGGGATTCTGCCACCAGGAAGGGAACAGGGACAGATGCAAAGGGGGAATTTACCTGGGTGCTGACCCCAAAGTCACAGAGCTTCACCTGGCCCCGCGTGTTCACCAACATGTTGGATGGCTTCACATCTGTTTGGGGGAAAAAACTGGATTATCCACACGAGCCTGGACAACAGAGTCACCATTTATAGAGAAACACAGAATATCCTCCTCTGGAAGGGAGCCACACCACAACCCAGCTCCTGGCCCTGCCCAGGACAGCCCCAAACAGCCAGGGAGCATTGGCACGGTGGCTTTTGAGAGGAAATATTACAAACACCTCTTCCAAATGCAGTGGTTTGTCAGTCAGCAGCACAGATGAAATTCCACATATATAAATATATAAAAGACACCCTCTCCATACAGATGTTAGCTGGTCTTTACTCAGATGACTTCATACAGTACTAAAATCCACATGATTAAACCTGCAGGTGACACCAATGGAACAGGCCCCGAGGGCACTGATGGGCAGGAACAGAACTCACTNGCTGGAACAGGACAAAAGTGGCCTCGTGTGAACAAAGACTGACCAAAATTTGTGCAGAAAAGTGGAAGTTCTGATGGCTCCCTCCGTTCTGAACTCAAAAACTTGCACTTTAACACCCTGATGTTATCAATCCCAATGTTTTTAGCCTCAGATTCCCAGGGGAAAAAAATTGTTTAGGAATGCCCATCAACCTCTGCTGAAATGCTTCCCTAAACTCCAAATTCCCCAAACGTGGGTGGGTGGGGGCTGTCAGTGATCTGCCAAGAGCCACGAGCTGGGGGTGAAAAACTGGGTTTGTGGAATGCCCAAGTGGCTCTCTTTGTTCCCAGTTGTCACAAGGCAGCAAAACCGAGAATATATTAAAAGATATATAAAAATATATAAAATATANCTGGTGCACTGCTGTGAAATAAAATCAACGTGGGAATAAACTGCTGAGCACCCAGTGCATGTGCAATGATGGGCAGGAACAGAACTCACTGGCGTTCCACCCAGCTGGAAAACCAGACTGAAAAAAGGATGGAATTCCACAGGGATAGATGGAATGACTGCATTTGGACAGGGATTAATCCTGCAGCTCTGCTCTGTGCACTGCTCTTCAAAGCTCCTGGCTCCACATCCACGTTTTAGAGCTTCTGCAGAGCCCTAAAATTATGAACCAACCCCATCCCAGCAAACAAAGCATCAGTGTCCATCCCCAAACCAGAGTATCAGTGCAAACATCCTGATGCTGAGTCCCCCTGATGCCAGAGGAAGGTGCTGGAAAATCAACGTGGGAATAAACTGCTGAGCACCCAGTGCATGTGCAATGATGGGCAGGAACAGAACTCACTGGGGTTCCACCCAACTGGAAAACCAGCCTGAAAAAAGGATGGAATTCCATAAATAAACCATCAGTGTCCATCCCACAACCAGAGTATCAGTGCAAACATCCTGATGCTGAGTCCTTGATGCCAAAGGGAGTTGGTGCACTGCTGTGAAATCAAGAGGGGAATAAACTCAACATCCAGCCTGGCTTTAGTGCAGGAAACATTGAACATCTTTGCAGTTGCAGGGATGCCAGTGGGGGAGCAGAACGTGCACGTTATGGCCTGGCTTAAACATGGCAAGATTAGAGCCTGGCTTTGCCTAATCACTGCTTTCTTCTGTCGAAATGGATTAAAAGCAACAGCTTGAGTCAGTGCCTCCTGTAAAAGTGAGCACTGGTTGGGGGCAGATGGATGAAACCCAACCAGAAAAGAACCTAATTTTGTTTATCATTAGGTTTGCCTGGGTTTAGCAGCTGTTTCCTGGTAGCACAGGAGCTGCCTTAATTTGTCTCTGCGATGCAGAAATGCAGAACCTCAATTAAGAGGCTGATTAAACGCTCGCCCGTGTTTGAGCTAAAAATCCAGATTAAAAACGGGAGCATCCAACAGCTCCTGCACACCCCAGGTGGGGCAGCACTTCTGCAGTGAGGTAACACTGCTGGCACTGCCATTTCTGTAAATTCTGTCATTCTCCCCCACAAAAACCCCAGTCCTGAGCACGCAGAGCCTCAGTTGGTGCTGGCTGCTCTCCATCTTCAGCAATCCACCCCACGTGCTGCACTTTTGATGGGGTTTTGCCTCCTCTGGAGCTGGGTGACTCTGCTAAACCCAAGCAGACGTGCTGAGCACGCCAGAGGCTCTCTGAGCAGAACAAGGTGCAGAATAATCCTGTTTCACCTTCTTGCTAACAATACAGAGCCACTCGGAGCTGGGCCTGGCTGGGGGTGCAACCAGCCCAGCCCCAGGAGCTGCAGCACACAGGGAATGCTGATATTCCAGGATTCCCCCAGCTTTCAGGGGAAAACTGAGTCCAACCAGTTCTGCTTTTGGTTGTGACCAAGAGGATCCCGAAATCCTTCCACAAACAAAGCTGAAAGCGGGAGGAAAATCCTAAAAGGAGGCAAGCACTGGGTAATTGACCTGTTAAAATTGGGCAGGGGAGGTTGGGGACCCTGCAGAGCCAGGGGCAGTCAAACCAACCCTGTAAAAGCAAAGCCAAGCTGTCCTTCCAGCAGAATTCACCACAGAATCAGGGGATTCAATCAAACACTGGTACATCCCAGTGGTTGTGTCCATTTCCCCAAAAAGGAAAAGGAAGCGACAGCCCTGCCCAAAATATCTGACACTGAAGGCAGGGAGGAACATCAGCTCATCAGCAATTCAGCCTCTTGGTCTCATTCAGCTAATGGGTTAAATATTTTTTGGGGTTGGGAAACGAGTGTGCATAAATAATGTTCTGCACCATCTGCTTGTGATTAATATTAGTGCTGAGAAGTGAAAGAATTTAAACAAGAGCCAAAAGGGGTCATTATGCTCCCATTACCAGGGCCTGCTTAATACAAATGATTTCTATGAAGCATCATTATAGAGGATGAACAAGTTCTCCTCCTGATGGAGCTGCCTGAGTAGTTTCACCTCTCTACAAACAAACAGGACCTCCAAGCTCTCACTCACCAGTAAATAGAACCATCAGAGGTTCAGCTTTTTGAACACCCAACGTTTCACTCGTTGGTGGCATTGAAAAGCAAACAGATTTGTGATTGTGTGAGGGAGAAAAAAAAAACCAGCAACAAAAGCCCCGAGATGCTTTAAAAGCTGTCTCTTGACTTCTCCTGGCTTTTAAAAACAGCAAACAGCAACAGGCCGGGTTCAAGGAAGGCAGCAGCGTGGTTTGGCAGAGGCCAGGATTAATTTTTTTTTTTTAAATAAGCCTTAAGTGGTCCGTGAGTGGGCGAGCCTGTGTTTAGCTACACACAGAGGCATAAATAAACGTGTGGGGACACAGAATCCTGGGATGGCTGGGCTGGGAGGGGACCTGAAAGCTCATCCTGTCCCCCCCTGCCATGGGCAGGGCCAGCTTTCCACTCTCCCAGGCTGATAAATCCACCAACACCCTGGGATTTGTGTCTGTCCTTCATTAGGTGGCCCTAATGCTGATTCCACCCCCCAGAGACAGAACAGGAGAAGGGGGGAGAGTCAAATCTGCAGCTCTGGACATCCCTGGTGAAATCCTCAGCAGACAGTCACTGGGGAGAGGATGGAACACTCCTGTGCCTCCCAGAACAAAGAGGAGTGGGATGTCCTTGGATTTCTGACGTCCTGGGGGAAAAGGAGATGCTCTGAGTTTATTCCCCTGGATTTTACATCTGAGATGCTCTGAGTGATGCCCAAAGCTCCTCCTGCCGCAGAGCAGGAGATCTCCCCACCCTCAACTCTCCCTCATTTCCAACCAGCAGCACGCCCAGAAGTTCAGTTTAAAACCTGTGCAGGAACTGAGGTGCCCAAACCACGAAATAAATCCATAAATGCAATCTCTGTAAACACCCCCAGAGCCAAGCACGGCGATGCAGCTCGGCACAATTAACCACGAGTGGGTAACACGGATTTCTCTGACAAGCAGGTGTGAACAAAGCAAATCGCAGCAGATAAAATGCACACGGTCTATACTTATTCCTGAACTTAACAGATTTGGGTTTGTCTTTCGACAAACTTTGACTTTGTACATGATTAGACTCGTTTAATTGCTAATTCTGCTCTAAAATCTAAGTGAATTTCTCATTACCCTTCCATTTCTACTTCTTATCCTCCGGGGAAAAGAGCACACTTATCATTGGGACATCCTCACATCTTCCAAGGAAGTGGTGGAGGTGTTAATCTTATGTTTATGTTTGATGTGGGTGTGATGACTCCAGCTCGGGCTTTATTAATATGCACGGCTATCACCTCATTAGTTGCCACGTTTGTTTTGAAGTGGAGCTGTAGTGTTTGCTGGAAAGTCTGATCTGCAGCAAAAGATCTGCTCATTGTTCCTCTCCTTGGCTTTCATTCCCTGCTCCAGGCAGGCAGCTCTGCCCTGGGGCTCTGTGGGAACTGAAAAGGTTAAAGGGTTTTCAGGAAGTGCAAAGAAAGCTTTAGGAGGTGGAGAGCTGAGAAAAAGGCTGGCAACTTTAAAACTTTCCTAGAAGAAAGTTGAGGAATCAGGATACAAGAAAAATACATTTCTATTTCTCAGAAGGTACAAGAACAAGGACTAATGGATGGCTCAGGGTGTGTTATGCTCTAGATCTATCCTTTGCAAAGGTAGAAGTTGTTTCCATCTTAAAATAATGAATTATTGTGCATTGCTGCCCTGGTTTATAGAGACCCTTTGTTCTTATTTACCCCACGTGGGATCTTTTTTGATTTGCTAAAGTAACATGATGCTAAACTCTCTCTTGTTAATTATTGGATGGAAAAATCACTATAAAATGTTGATGCTTCAGCAGCCATTTGTTCCTGACCTAGCTTTGCATGGATTCTGTTGTTTTCCTTGTACCCCTTGCTTTTTGCTTGTGAGACAGACAAACAATAAATCCCAAGAGTGCCAAGTGGATCGGTTCCCACCCCGTTTGTCCTGAGACACAGATTCCAGCAGGCCTCAATTTCCTTCCTTGGAAATTCCTGCCTGTCCTGCTCTGCCCTGGGTGAGACAGCAAGAAAATCAGGAGTCAAAACTCCTCCTTTCACCTCTGAGCATCAACAGCAGGAGACAGCTGAAGGACAGACATCTCCTGGAGAAATAATCACCTGCCTGCCCATCCCATCCCATCCCATCCCATCCCATCCCATCCCATCCCATCCCATCCCTCTGCCCCTGCTTTCAAGATCCAGGAATTCCCAGTCTCTGTATCCTAAAAATGGGTAAAATGCCACAATTCCTGGGGAGGCTGCTGAACCTGGAATGCTCCCTGGCATTCTGCAGTGCTGGGTCAATGCAGCACCAGAGCAAGGCCAGAAAAATCAGAAGAGTGATGAAAAATCAGTTTCTGAGCTTTTCCTCAGACCACAGCAAGGCCCAAACATCATTCATCAAAATCCCAGAGCTGCTCCTCAATCAAGGCAAGGAAACCCAAGCAGGAGGGGAGATTTTGTTCTACTGGCACAGCAAAAATCTCAAGCAGGTTCTAAAAGCACAGCAGCCCAAGAAGAAAATGTTACAGCATTTATGCTCTCTCCAAATCACAACCAGAAGGTGGCCAGAAAAACAGATTAAAAAAACCCTGAAAATGTCAAATCATTTTTGTTTTTGTTACAGAAGTGTGGTGTGAAGCCTGTTCAGAGCCACACCCAGCCATGGATGCTCCTGCTGCCTTTCCTTTTCTTTTCTAGTTCCTTTTCTATTTATTCTGACAATTCCTGTGGCAGCTCCTGCACCAGACTGCTCCTCCTCCTGCTGGGAGGGGATGGAGCTGCTCCAGCCCTGCACCTGGCAGCATCCAGGAGGCCAGGGCAGCTGTTCCTGAAGAAGCAGAAACGATTTCACACCCCAAATGAAGCCACCTCAGTCCCCTGGGTCTGCTCTGGGTCATTTCTGCTCTTTCCATCCAGCCCAGGGTCAAATCCAGCCCCCCAGCCTGGGGGGCAAAGGCTGACACGGCCTCACACCGTGCCAGGGGAGGCTCAGATTTGGCTGTGAGGGAAGATTTCCTCACAGGAAAAGCTTTTCCAGCCCTGGCACAGGGGTTTCCAGCCCTGGAAGGCTTTGGGAGCTCTGTGGGGTGGCACCTGGGGACACGGGGCAGTCCCTGGGCACTGCTGGGGAAGGCCTGGGCTGGATGGGCTCAGAGGGTTTCCCAGCACCAACAATCCTGGGATTCCATCAAACCCAGGTCCTGAGGGGATCTCTGCTGGCTCTTCTGGCCACCTCCCTCCCTGTCCCAGCCAGGAGGGGTTCCCAGGCAGATCCTTTGGGCTGGGGACGTGGGGGATGAGGAGGAGCCCGTGCCCATCCCTGTCAGGATGGGATGCATTCCCAGAGGAGCTGTGGTTACCCCCACATCCCTGCCATGGCCAAGGCCAGCCTGCAGCCTGGGACACTGGCAGTGTCCCCTGCAATGGGGCCAGATGGCATTTATGGTCCTTTCCAACCCCAAACCATGCCAGGGTTTGGTGCTGACCCAGCCAAGGGCTCCTTTAAACAACATTCCCCACTTTTTTTTTAAATTTTAAAGTTTTGGTGGATCTGGATTAATTTTTCCAAATAGACACATTTTTAACAAAATCTAACAGGAATAAAGCAAGGGATAAAGGAGAAGTTTAAAAAGAATGCCCCAAATCAGCTGCAGGAAAGAGAAAAAACTGCAAAACCCCAAACTGAGTTTCATCCAAGCAGGTTTAAAGCCTTTAACTCCAACATGGTAGGGCACAGTGGGCCTTGATTTTGAAGATCTGAGCCTCCAGCAGCACTTGTTGAGCTTTCTGAAGCACCAAAGGAGATTCCTTGCCTATTTTCTGATTCCAACACCAGCCAAACATCTCATTTCCATGCTGATTTTTCCACCAGGCACCTGTTTGCAACCCTACATTTCCAAATCCCTGTCAAATTCACTTCTCTCCTCAGTCCTCCTGTTTTCAGGGGAGGAGGGAGGGCAATAAAAGAGCAATAAAGATGTTTTACAAGGAAGTGTGCAAGGTTCATGAGTCAGATTCCTTCTGCATGACCCCACTGGACTCACAGCAGATGTCTGCTTGGTCAAGTGGCCCTGTAGAGAGTGCTGTGAAAATTTCACTGGGAAACAGAAAACATCTGCTACTCACCTCTGTGCAAAATCTTCAGGCTCCATAAATAGGTCAGGCCTTTCACCACCTTTAGGTAAAAGGGGAAAAAAAATATAAAAATCACATTTTAGGGATTCCTGATAGGACAAATTCCACATTTCAGCTGGGGTGGGGGTCAGAGAACCCAGGTGTGAGAATGGAGCAGGACAAGGAGAGCCCACCTCCCTCCAGGTGATAAAAGCCTGCAGCAGGTCCTGCATTAACACCCAAATTCATAACACACAGTGAGGTTTGTGCCAGGACCTGCAAGCTGAAGTCAGCTGAGCTCACACTGAGTCCCTGCAGGCACCTCAGGGTGTCTGTGACTGCCCTGGCCCTGCTCAGAGTCACCAAGGCCAAAGGAAGGAATGATTTGTCTCCTTGAAAAAGGGCAGGAAATCTCTTCAGAACCTCTTCCACTTCACCCTCCCTTCCCTTGCTTTCCATTTCCATCCTGTGCCTTCTCCTTTACTTTCCAGGCTTTTATTTACTCCAAGCAAACGTGGAACTTTTCTTCCTGATCTGTCACAATTCCCTCCTTCTCCTCTCACTTTGGAGCAAACACAAATCCTGCTGCACCTCAGAGCAGGGAAATTCCAGCTCCTCAAACACAACTCCTGGTAGTAAATACAGCTCCTCAAACACAGCTCCTGATAGTAAATCCAGCTCCTGAAACACAGCTCCTGATAGTAAATACAGCTCCTAAAACACAACTCCTGATAGTAAATCCAGCTCCTAAATCACAACTCCTGACAGTAAACACAGCTCCTAAAATCCAGCTCCTCAAACACAATTCCTGATAGTAAATACAGCTCCTGAAATACAATTCCTGATAGTAAACACAGCTCCTAAAACACAACTCCTGATAGTAAACACAGCTCCTCAAACACAATTCCTGATAGTAAACACAGCTCCTCAAACACAACTCCTGATAGTAAACACAGCTCCTCAAACACAACTCCTGACAGTAAATAAAACACAATTCCTGAAAGTAAATACATGTCAAATACAATTCCTAAATTAAATACAGCTCCTAAAACAATTCCTAAATTAAACACAGCTCCTAACCCTGGGCAGGTTTCAAAATTTGTTTCCACCCCCAAACTGCTGAAGCCAAACTCCAAAGGTTTGTTACCAGAACTCCAAGAGCAGTTACCCCTGCACAAAATTCAACCAACACATTTCCATCCCAGCCCATCCCTGCTGGCTCTTCTCAACACTTCCCATCCCTGAGGTGAAATTTAATTCCATTTCCAAGAGGTTTTCCTCACGGATCTCCAGGACAAGGAAGCATTTCTGACACTGCTCAACTTGGGTGACTTCTGCAGTCAAGACAATTACATTTTTTGTGCTCTGAGTAGCTCCAAATGAAATTATTTATGTTGCAGTCATCAAGCAGAAGGGCTAAAAATGATCAGGAGTGAAAGCAGAGAGCACAGTAATTTTCTGCCTTCTGCTTGGATTAGAAACTCTTTCAAATTTTAAAATTTATTCCCTAAGAAAAATGATGTTGGCGGAATCAGAATCTTTTTTGTAAAGCAAATAACGATGGTGGGTCCCAGATAAATTGTTCCAGGAGATGATTCCTCCCTTGAACTCACTCCAAACCCAACCATCTCCTGGTTTTTGCCATCTCAGATGGTTTTTACCTTTAACAAAAGCTTTGCTCAAATTCTGCCTGCCCAGAGGGGTGGCTTGTTCACCTCCAGCCTTTCAAAAAGCCTGGATTTGATGATCTCGAAGGTTTTTTCCCAACCTTAATCCTCCTGTGATTCCATGGCTTATGAAAAGCAAATGGAAATCCTATCTCCAGCGTTCTGACACCAAAATGACAGCAGTAACAGTAACTAAAATAAGAAACTCTCAATATTAATAAAAATAAATCGAGGAGAGGAGGTGCAACATTTCAAACTTCCTCCAGTGGCCAAAGGCATTTTCAGAACAGTAAACTGTGATTTTGATTATTATAATATAATAATAATTTTTGATTATTAAAAATGTATTTAGACCACTGAAAGTCTTTTAAATGACAGAATATTATTTAGTTTAAAGCAAGCATCCATTTAAAGGAAAAAAAAAGGAAACATTTGCCATGAAACCAATCAACAGCTGGGAGTTATTGAACATCCTGATTCTGGGACTGGGTAAGCAGGGAGGGCAGCCATGGAATTAACCAAACTCTCCCTTCAGATCCCCTGGGTGCACAAAGGGATAAAAAAAGGAGTTTTCCCCTTTCTGCTGGGCTGTGAAGCTGCTCACAGAGCCCCCCAAACGGACTCAGCCTGATTCCCTCCCCTCACCCTGCCCTGAGGGAAGGGCTCCCCAGCATCACACACCATCCTCAGGCTGGAAGGGAGAGGCTTTGGGTGAGGAGGCTGCAGCAGGAAGGGTTGGCACTGAGCAGGGAGCTTTTCCAGCAATGCCTTGACAGAGCCTTGACACAGCAGTGTCACACCTGCCATCAGTCAGTGCCCTGCTGACAGCTCAGTGCACAGCTCCTTCCTGCCAGGGAGCCCCCATCACCCCAGAAC
>WAAE01006944.1:0-36911 GCA_013400495.1 Nicator chloris
AAAAAAAAAATTCTTTAAAAAATAGCAAGCCTTTTTTTTTTCTTAATTTAGATTATTTGCAAGGGGTTATTCCAATGAAAAATCTGCTGAGTGGGACATAGCCACATAAAAAAGACCATACTAATGCTTTTGTCCACCTAGTATGTGCATTAATTACAGTGAATGCCTTTAATTTGACAGTTCCTAAATTGCTATCAGGATTGGATTAAATAAGTTACAGATCTATGATATAAAGAAAGAGAATGAAACAGACTAAAAAACAAGGAAAAGCCAGCACAACTGTCTCTCTCCTTTAGTTTCTCGTATGAGCTGCAAAGTTGTAGAGTGCCTAATATTTTTACTGCTAAATGCAGTATTTCATTTGATTTGTCCAATCATCATATCTTTTTCTTCCTCTCTGTTATTTATAATGTGAAGTCTCCTTAGTTTTGTGGAGTTTTAGGGTTTTAAAATTATGATTATTATTGGTATTAATGCAATTTCTGGCTAACTTAAAAAAAAATTACTCTTGGTGTTATTTAGCAAATTTAAAATCTGGACCATTTCTACTCAGCAATAGCACTTGAAGCACCTTGCTGTGCAAGATGCTTCATAATTCCCAATTTGATCCCACTATTTTTAATACAGTTATTCTCATCTTTAATACGAGTAAGACAGCACAGTGTTTGTGGGTAGACATGGAGCTAAGCAGACTCTGTGGAATGAGAGAATTTCTGTTCTAAGGTCCATGTTTCATCGTCTACAGCTGAGCCAGGTACTCAAGGATCTTCCTTTAGTTAGAGGAGAGGAACTTTAATGGTGCTTGACTCATCTGATCATGTGCAAACGTCTAGTTTAGAGTAACATGAATCTTATCTGAGATGATACTGGCAGTACTGACTAGCTCTCTGTCAAGAGTAAAGGGAGACTAAAGTGACAAGTTCAAAGTTAGATGTCTATATTGAGCTGAAGCATTCCTTGATTTGTGGCAGAGAAAGATGCTATCCCTTTTCTCCTTCTAACCATTTACTTGTTGGAATCCTATAGACTGCTGGCTGAGCAGCAGAGCGAATGCTACAGGAATCAAGGTTTAAAATAAAACCAAGGTCAACAGAGCCGAACAGAACGCTAATAAACAAAAGATGCTCTTGTTCTGGGAAGAACAGATTTTTCAATCTCAGTTGTCAAAACATCCCCTTTGAGTGTGTCTATAAATGCTGTAGGTGCTTCTGAAGCACCATCAGAGCTGCCAGTTTGGCAGGTATCTGGCTTGAAAGAAGTGTGACTAAGACATATCTTGGAACTGATAGTATCAGTACGTGCACAGTGGGTTAAATTTTTTCTGCTGCACAAACAAGGATTGGACTCTAAGCAAGGAGTCCACAAGCTGATGGAGAAGAATCCATGTGGATGGAGAGGGCCTAGAAAACGTTATGTTGTATTTACAGCTTTTCAGAATATTAATGACATATTCTACCACTCTCATAGAGAGTGATCTTTGCTAGATGTGGAAGTGGAAAGCAAGTAAATTGCTGCTGTAAGATGGGTGAGTATAGAATAGTGTTTCAGTCTTTTCTTTGCATCAAAAATTCTCCTACATTTGCAGGCATGTCTGTGGGCAGAACAATGAGACCTTGCTTCCTCATGGAGTTGGAAACACAGTAGGATTCAGTGCTTTTATCACAGCAGCACTCATAATTAGATTGCATTCCTTTGGTTCTTAAGAGATTGCATTCTTCTTGATTCTAAATATTTACCCCAGTTCAAGGTTTTTTAAAGTGGAAATAAAATAGTTTGCTCTTCATCTTTCTTTTGCAGAGTACAGCCATACAGACATCAACACATTTCAAGGTTTCTTGGCTGACATACTGAAGATTTTTCGGGGTTTAAAAGCTACAAGTGGTTCTATTAAATTCCTCTCTGCACTCAAGTAATTTTTACGAAATGCAGAAATTTCTACAAAATAACACTCTATCACTTTTGAATGATGCACAACAAAAATGTGTGTGCACTGTAAATTACAAACATTTATACTACTAGTTTCATCTAGTTCACCTATAACTCTATCATGCTTTTTTATGGGTAGCAAAAGGCATTAGCTTGTTAGCTGTAGTCATCATGTTCCTTTGGTTCCTTTTAAAGTACTTTTCACTTAGGTTCCTCTGCCTTTGCCTCTTAGACTGCGTTCCTTATGATTAAATCTTTCATACTCTCGCGTACTCTCTGCCATCTCCATCAAAGTACTAATGGGGCACTCTCAGCTCACTTGCCTTGATAGGGCAACTTGCCCTGTAGGGCAAGAGACATAGGTCTTGCTGATTTGTCTGTCTGGTTCTAAAATCTTGTGTTTGGTCTCAGAGCCAGTGAATCTTTTTTGCAACAGTTGGAATATGGGTGATTTTGGACACTGCATAGATTTCTGTTCTTGTTCTTTACGGGATATAATATTTATTTATCTTGTTGGGAAGCTTAATTCAATATTTGTATGATGCTTTGAAATCCTTAGATGCTGTGGAGAATAAATTATTGTTCATTTATTACATGCCCATTGTAGTCAGTAACTTACAGTAGTCTAATCACCATTTATTACCAATGCATTTAGAGCTAAAAATCTGTGCACTGTTGTAGGACTTCGGTCTACCTTATGTGACTTTTCCCTAATTTTTAATTAGAACATGAGACAATATTGAGAAGTGTTAGGCTTTTATAAAGTGCATGTATTTTTTCATGTTTAATACTTTCTAAAAGCTAAAAGAGGTTGAAAAGCTAAGTTATTTTTATTAACCATAGTTTACAGAAGGTATCTCCAAATCACCCTATATTTCATTAATACTGTGAAAAGGATTTATGCTTGAGAGGAAAAGGGAATTTACCTTGGAGATAAACCTGGGCAACAGATATGACTTGGGTGGTCTCTTCCAGTCTTGTTTTCTTATGAATGAAGACTACCCAAAGCATATTTTCATAATAAGCTTGCCCTTCTAGAAGAGATATTTGCAGTTTGTTTTATATGTACATGATTTATTAAACGTTAAATTTTTATTTGTGTGAGTGAGATGTACATACACATACATACGTAGTGATAGATATTCTTGGGGTCCAGGAGATAATAGAACTCTGTAGTGGGCTGGTACTAAATTCCCTGATATGTAAAAAAGGCAGCTTACTCACAGGCTTCTTCACAATTCTGTGGTCCCTGATACCAGATCAATTTTTGGGGTGTTTTTTTAGAACCTCTTGCCTTGGTTAGGGAGACTTCTCATCCCCAAATGAGAGGAAACATGCACAAAAAGTGTTTCATGTGATACCAGAGTGGACGGCACATTCGGAGTGCATTGTGGTGGTTGGTGCAAGTGTCACCACAGACAGGGTTATTATGGTGTCTTTCAGTTTGCCATGTATGCTGACAGTCTGGCTGCACCTCTCCTACTGCTGTGTAGCAGGGCATGTGAGAGTTTATTGCATTGAACTATTGATTGTAGAAAAGACTTTAAAATCATGTCCTTGATTAGATGTTTCCTAACTCCAGGCAGTAAACTCAGGCTGTTTTGCAATATACAGTTTAAAATCTAGAGATGTTAAACCCAGAACATGGCTGCTTATAAATTAAGCTGAAGTGGTCTTTGTGAGAGGCATCTGCACTATCGCATCTGCTGAGAAGCTGCATGCCATTAAGGGTGGTCATAGATGTGGCTTCATACATCTGAGAGCTCCTCATATTGTGTGCCTCCTGATAAGGCTTCCTGTTTGCTTCTGAGACCTCAGTGTGGAAGGAAGGATGGAAAAAAAAAAAGATCACGGTAGAGGCCTGCAATTTATACTTTGACTTCATTCTCTTGTCACTACTAGAGAGGTAATTCCATTCTCAGTTTAATCCTTACTTCCAAAATGGCTGCTGACATGGGGCAATCATTTGTGCTCACAATATTTGTGTGAGCACTTTTGTCGTACATGAATGTATGATTTTATTACATACTACTGCAGTTTGCTGCCTGATTTCCCTGAAAGAAGACCAGGCAGACTGGTGTGAGACTGCTCTGAACAAGGAATGAATAAGCCACCTCTTTTTCAGGACATAACTACTACAGTAGCAATTTTTATCAAGATGACAATAAAACAAATAATGGTTTTCAGAATACACAATCTCCTTCACCAAAAACCTATACTGTCTATTTTTCCATTTGAAATACAAGGGTTGGTGGCTGTAATGAAAACCTCCAACTGGTCAATGGGAACATTCTTCAAGGCATGAGATAGAGTAGCTCCACTGTGAGCTGCAGGCTGATCTGATCTGGCTAGGCTTGGATGCAGCTCTTGCACAGCTCAGAAACTCCACTGAAGCCCAAGGAGTTACTGTGCTTGCATAGCCCCAGTGACTGGCTTCCTAAAGTTATCACAGAGCTTGTCTAATCATTTCAGTTTTTGAAAAAGTGCCCAGGTTGCCAACCTTCCTACAATTGATGTTCTTAGTGCCAGACTTTTTTGAAAGAGAGAAAGAGGGAAAGAGAAGAAAGAAGGAAAGAAAGAAGGAAAGAAAGAAGGAAAGAAAGAAGGAAAGAAGGAAAGAAGGAAGGAAGGAAGGAAGGAAGGAAGGAAGGAAGGAAAGAAAGAAAGAAAGAAAGAAAGAAAGAAAGAAAGAAAGAAAGAAAGAAAGAAAGAAAGAAAGAAAGAAAGAAAGAAAGAAAGAAANAAAGAAAGAAAGAAAGAAAGAGAAAAAATTGTGTTTGGGTATTATGCAGGAGCTTCAGTCATGACTGGCACCCTGCTCTGTACTAGATGCACTGTAGACACTTAATAAAAGGCAGTTCTGGAGTCATAACAAAGAATTACTGGACCTTCATGTTTAACTGAAGCACCAAGTACATCACCACAATCAATTGTAAGAAAGAATTTATAATATAGTTCAAGAAGACTCTGGATACTCCTAATACAAGACAGAGCACATGATAGTATTTTAAAGTACTTTTATGGTCAAGTAGCCATATGTTATCTGTAGTAGGAGATGAAGATAACTGGTTTATTAGTGTGGTAATTGAGACTGAATGATGTGGACAATATAAGAGGGAGGCAAATATATATTTACTCAGAATGTTTAAATGCTTCAGTAACTTTAGTGCATTACTCTGCTAACCTCTTCCAATCTGTTAAATATGTATTGAGTAGATAATGAGGCTATATCCTCAGTAACACAAATTATTTAAAGTAAAGCAGTGGTTTAAAGCTACTAGTTGTGAATTATTTCCAAATCTTTCCCAAAGAAGTTCCCAAGATGAGGGCTGTAGATCACTGTCAGTTTAAGGAAAGAAATTGTGTTAGATTATGCTGGCTCTTTCCCATGTTTTCAGCTGCTAATTTGCATTAAAATATGGCTAAAAATACATGAATTTTTCACAAATATTACTTCACTCTGGAAGTATTTGCTGTATTCTCCAAAATGTTGCTATGTATTTGTCTTGAAAAAACCTTCAAGTCACATGAAGTCTCCTCATCCAGACATAAATGATAGTCTAAGAAGAGCTGACAGTCTCTTCTCTGGCATTTACCTTCCAGACTGTGCATTAGTGAAAGGATGCTTTTTTCCTGCCCCACAAATAGAAGATGGAAATGCTCCAGATTGATTTTGATTTCTCCTTTAAAGGTGACTGAAGTATTTTCAATGTAATTGCAATAGCTTTTGATAATATTACTATAATTCACTTTCTGTGCATTTTTTAAATATAGAGCTTCTCCTATGCATCCATGGATTGCCTATGAAATGGTCTAAACTGAATTAAGAAGAAAAACTGAGGCCAGATATGGTAAGGAAAGGAATCAACTATAATACTGTTATGTTAATGAAATTTGAAATTTGGTTAAGCAAAAAGATATTTTCCTTTAGCAAGGCTTTTCTTTCTTTACATGCACTTAAATGATGGATCTAGACAATTATTTAGTCCTAGAATCACAGAATCTGCTGAGCTGGAAGGGACTCACAAGGATCACTGAGGCCGACTCTTGGCCCTGCACGGGACACCCCAAGAGTCACACCCTGTGACCGAGAGCATTGTCCAAACACTTCTTGAACTCTGTCAGGTTGGGGCTGTGACCATTGGGGAGCCTGTTCCAGTGCCCAAACACCCTCTGGGTGAAAAACATTTTTGCTGATATCCAAACTAAACCACCCCTAACTCAGTTTCATGCCATTCTCTTGGGCCCTGTCACTGGTCACGAGAGTGAAGCCAGCTGTACCTGCCCCTCTTCTTCCCCTCCTGTTGGTGTTGAAGACCACAAGGAGGTCTCCTCTCAGTCTCTTTTTCTCCAGGCTGAACAAACCAAGTGACCTCAACTGCTCCTCATAATTGTTTGTCACATTCTTTTATTATGCAGTGAAGATTAATAGAAATCAAGATATCACAAAATAAATTTCTAAAGGTAGATGCTGTCTTAACCACATGTTTAGACTACAAAAGATATTGGGACATGAAGCTGAAAACTTCTGAACATCTTCAATATATTTTGATGTCTGTATAAATACATATTTCCATTTTTTATGTTTGTTGTTTTAATAAAATTACAGTAATTAACTGATGGTGAAGCCAAAATGCATTCACTTCAAACTATAATGCTATATGTTTATCTGTGTGAAGCAAGAAGAAGATACTGTCTCTTTTCTGCCAATGAACCTTCATCTTCCTTTTCAGATGCATTAAGAAGATTAGGAAAGACTTTCCTTGCATTTCTGGAAAAGAAATATTTTGTTCAGGTCTTTATAGCTTCTCATAGGCAGATGGATCACAATTTTCATGTGACCCCTTCTCCCTCAGAAAAATACCCATGAGCATCAACAATCCCAGGAGAAAACCCCACATTGTTCTTAATAAACCTGAGATATCCTCCAGTAATAGAGCTGTCCATTATCTGTCATTTAATTCTGTGCATGTGATCATAAAGCCTTCTTTGGTCATAATTTGAAATACATTGCATTTGTCTTTCCTGGGTTAAGTCCTCATATTTAACATTCTAGAGACTTGGATGGAAATTCTGCTATAAATGATTTTTAGAGCTCTACCATACAAGAGTGCCAGGGAACCCAAAAATATAAAAGGGAAACAATATATTAAAATGGTAGTTTGTTAGGCATAAAGAAGCTTGATGTTTACTTTTCAGTATTAATTCAAAAGTTGCATGTCCTTTTTCAAGTTGGCTCATTTTCTTCTATGGTCCCAATTGATCACTTCATTGGATGCCATTCGGTCCCACCAGTGTTAGAAATTGTTAATTATCCTTTCTAGGTTTCTGACATTGTGTTTTCCCTCTTGACATTCACATACTGTAAATATAGCTCTATCCAGGATGAATTCCATTTAGCAGACATTGCTTGACAGCTCTAGCAAATTCAGAATGATCTATTCATTCATCAATATGTGTATACAATTTCCATTAAGCTCAATAAAATTTGTGTACAGCTATAATAACTGGAGTCCTTTAACACTGTAGTGTCTTTCTAATCGCCAGGGAGGTTTCACCAGTTGGCTAAGGTATCTCTCTACTTTTTAAGGCTTTGAGAGTGTTGCAGTGGTTATTGGCACTGGTGAGGCTGCACCTCAAATCCTTTGGCTGGTTTTTGAGGTCCTGGACCATTTCTAAAGAACAGCTGGGGAAGGGTCTAAAGAGTAAATCATACAAGGAGCAGTCAAGGGAAGTGTTTAGCCCGGACAAAAGGAGGATCAGGGGAGACCTTGCCAGTCTCTACAACTCCCTGAAAGGAAGGCTGTAGCCACTTGAGGGTTTGTCTCTTCTCCCCAGTAAAAAAGCAATAGAACAAGAGGAAACGGCCTCAAATCATAACAGGTTTAGATCAGATACTGAGAAAAACTTCTTTGTGAAAAGGGTTGCAGAGCATAGAAACACACTGCGCAGGGAAGTAGTTGAGTCATCACCCTCGAAATATTTAAAAGATGAGTAGATGTGGCACTTTGGGACATGGTTTAGTGGTGACCGTGGCAGTGCTGGGCTAGCAGTTGGACTTGACAATCTTAAAGGTCTTTTCCAATCTAAACAATTACATGATTTTATGATTTGAGAAATAAAAATAAGGAACATTTAATTTTCTTATGGGAGTATCTTTGATGGAAAATCCTCCTTCTGCACCTCTTGCAGTCTGTCCCAGTCTGCTACGACAGTTTCCTAACCTACAGAGTGGAGTACACATCGCTGTTGACCCAAGTTGCAAACACTTGATAGTTGCAGGATAGGGGTGCTAAAGCTTGTAGGTGCCCTGCTGAGACCACAGGCATGTCTCATTGCTTGCTTAGAAACATCCTCACATTTACATTTGCACTCTGGAACGGACAGGTTAGGAGAAAGAGTAGAAGTATCTAATAACTTCATATTGTGGCCTAACACAATTTGACTATGTTTTCATTGCAAAGTTTAATATATTCCATTTGAATTTGTTGAATCATGTAAAGTAATATTTCACAACATGCTCCCGAAGAAAGAAAAGAAAAAAAAAGAAGAGTATATATGGTTAGCTTGTTTTATAGGACTAAAGAATGCCTGAAGATCTTTGTAATGATTTTTGTGTGACAGAATCAGTCAAAGTTAATGATTTTGCAGGCCTTACTTGTGGTTATATTAAAAATAATTGCATTACCCTTGCACAACTCATTTCTGTTGCTATATAGTTTAAATATTTTATGCAGTTTTTAAGGACTGATCCTGTTCTAAGGTGGGGAAAAATGCAATAATCTGTGGCGTTTCTTCCGTCTCAAACCTCAAGGAAATTTTCTACTTTCATCATTATTAAGATCTTCACAAACCAGCCTGCTGAATCTTCCTGTTTTGAATTACTCGTCTTATCCTTCATAGCTGTTTTTTTTTAAATGGCTACCTACTTATGATCAATTTGAGTACATTTTTGAAAATCCCAATCATCATATGCTAAACCAGTGTGAAGTTTGAACAACTAAAATCGAGTCAAGGTTTTCATCCTGTGGAGGACTTCATGAGATAGGTGATATGCAGGTATATAGGCATAAAAGTGTGAATGGGTGACGAGCAAGCGTGTTTTATGTTGTGCTTGTTGGAAGAGCCTTAAGGAACAGAAATTTCCTTTGAAAAATGATCTGCTGAGCCTTTAAGTACTTACTCAGAGAAGCTGTTTATTACTTATTCAAGTGAATTATAGAGGCCAATGAATACACAAAGGGTTTCAAGAACTCAGAATCAAAGTGGTAGAAATTTTTGCATGTCATAGTCAGAAATTTTTCTTTTTTCCTTGAATGTTTGCAGTCTGTTTGTGATACTATATCAGCTCTATCATTTCAGTGGTAGCTAAAGAAAAGAAAATGTAGGTTTATGAACTTGAAAAATTGTGGAATATACAGTAGGAGGGGAGTAGAAGATATAAACAAGAAAGAAGTTAGTGAAAGAGAAAATTTTGAACTAGTTTAATGTCACTAATTAATATTTGGTTCTCAGTTAATTCCCAAAAAACTTAGATATCTAAATCATTACTGGACATCAAAATGTATCTGGGTTACAAGGAAAGGGGAGGGCATTGCAAAGAGCTCAGGATGATGCAGGGAAGAGGTAACAGAGTCTCTATTGAAATATTTATTCTTTCAAAAACAGAAATAAGTATAATAAAATTTATCATTCATACTGCACTTTTGCATTTCACATTTGCTGTAGATGTATTGGCATTACTTCTACAAAAGCATTTGAAATATTAATATATTAATACTCGTTATGGATAAGGCAAGTGAGGGAAAGCCTCAAGGAGGAAAAATTATGGCAGTTGGACAAGATTACAGAAACATTTTTCCTGGGACTGGCATTTAAGCTTTGTCTTGGGCTGTGCTCAAACCTATGGGCCACATCTCTCCTGGGATATTACATATCACATGAGCTTTCAAAGTGACCTAAAAGATAGGCACTGTACTCCCTCTGAAAGGCAATAGGATTGAAGATCCTAATATCCCAAGGCCTTTCTGAAAATCTCATCTTACACACGATCTTAACCACTTCATCACAGTCACTAAATAACAGCAGGTACTTGTTAACAGCATGTGTATTAGTCACTGAAAATAATTTATCCCTGCTTTGGGGCTCCTCTAAAGAAATTATACCTCTCCATTTCTCAGCTTTCTCTATATAACACCTGAGAAATAATTGTTTTCATTTTTCTTTGCCTCATTGATTGTAGAATAAATAATCCATGAATAACTCCCTACCCTCATTATTCTACCGTATCTGGTGAGCAATAACTTTCGGTTCAGCTGTTTAAGGGCAATGGNCCCCGGCCCCACTCCACCTCCCCCAGCCCCGGCGCCGGCCCCGATCCCTGCACTGGCTCCCGTCCCGCTCCGCCCCAGCCCCGGCCCCGATTCTCGCCGCCGTCCCCCGGCTCCGCATCTGAGCCAGGCAAGAGAGGACGATCGGGGTCCTGGAGGCCCGAGGGGCGCAGGAGGGATGGAGAGGGATGGAAGAGTCAGACTCTTGCCATCCCTAAAACATAAGGCTGGGATATGGCCAGGTTGCCTCCGTCATCTCTTGTAGGTGAAAACCATAGCGATACTTCAATGCAGCTTGCTTCCTGGCTCGCTCTCGGGCTGAGAATTAATTACCGAATGGCAACATCTGCATTAGCGGCTCCTGCAGCCCCAGCTCTCTGCAGGCGGGATGGTGCTCGTTCCCCACCAGATCTAGCACCGCTCGGAGGACTTGCCTGCTGGCCACCTGTCTCGGATTCCCGCCGGCTGGAGCTCGGGGAGCCGCGGTGTGCGGGGGAGCGGCGGGGAGGACGGCGGGAGCCGATCGCGGGGCGAGCAGGAACGCCGCGCCTCCGCTCCAGCGGCACCGCGACACCGCCCCGCCGCTCCGCCGCCGGCCCCCATCCCCATCCCATCCNGGTTGCTGCTGCTAGTGGCAGCGTTTCCTCCTGCTGGAAGATGATGAATACATGAGGAGAGAGGCTCTGAGCCTGCTTCTGTGCTGCGGGAGTGTCTCTCCCTCCTTCCCTCCCTCCCTCCCTCCCCTCTCCCTGCTTCTGTGTGAGTGTGTGTTTGGCTGCCCGGCTGTGTGTGCGTGCACACTGTGTATATATATCTGAGCTGGGAGGTTATTGCAAGCTTCTCTCAACAGCGCTCCTCTGTACAGGAAGAAGGGCTCAGCTGCAGTGGTAGCATCAACAGCAGCATTAGCAGCACCAACTGCTTTATTCGCCGTTCTTCCTTCCCTTCATCTCCATCTCCCTTTTCCCTCCCTCCTCCCACGTCTTTTGGGGGATTGCTCTTCTATTTTTTTTTTTTAAATATTATTATTTATTTTTCTACTCTACAATCCTTGTTATTTGATACTTCCTCGCTTTTTTTTTTTTTTTTTTTTTTTTTTCCCCCCTTCCTCTGAGAAGGAGGCACAGAAACAGACACGCACAAACACAGAGAAATAAGGGAAAGAAAAGTACCGGGACTTATCCTGCCGCTGCAAAACCAAAGATAGCAGACGAAGAGGGGGTTTGGCTTCTACCCCAAGGTAAAGCCCTGCCCCCTTTTACCTCCTTGACACCTCCTCCGAGGAAGAGAAGGAGAGAGAGCGAAGGGGGCCAAAGTGAAGAAAAGCAGGTCTGCTGCGGCTGGCATTTGGAGTACAGGGAGCCAGGAAGCGAAGGATGGTTGTGGTTACCCGAGCTGGCTGCAGGGCAGCTCTCTTCCTCTGGATTTTCATCAGCATTAGCTGCAGAGCCAGGACTGCTCTGCCTGCATCTCGTAAGTACCCTTTTTTAAGAAACATGCACAATTTCATCTCTGAATTAAGCCAGAGGGAAATTCCCACAACTCTGTGAGACTGATTATTTTAGCTTTGCTGATGAATATTGTGTTTGATTGTGTTTGATTTTTCTTTGTATGCTTATGTGTGCACTGAGGTCTTATACTCTTTGCAGTGCTCCCCATCTGATCTTCCTTGGTGATTTCAGTGGTAGCTGGTGGGGAAAGTTGAAAGAGACCTGCTCTGTGATATAATCTTGGTTCTGCAATGGAGTCAGAGGGGGAAAGGAATCAGAAGCTGTTCAAAGTTTGGGGATAGTTTTTGTTTGGCTGGTCGGTTTTGTTTGTTTTGTTTTTTCCCACCTTCCTCAGCAGGGATGCGATTTGCATCTGGAAGTACTTCACTTCCATAGTTTTGTGAGAGAAAAGGGGAGACGTGAGCAGTTGCCATAACTAGTGTTTTACCGAAGAGCACAAAGAGAAAAATTCTGTCTCATTTGAAGAGGAAAGAATGATTGTGAGTTGATGAGAGGGAACTGAGCCAGGACAGCTTGTCTTGAGAGTGAAGTTTTGCTGCCCATAATAGAATGAGCAAAGGTATTTTAGAGGAGGACATCACTTGCCCTCCTAGCGAGGCAGAAATAGTAGAGAAATGATCAAGCATCTGCTGAAATACTGAACTTCAGACCAGAGGAGTGTAGAGCACCTGTACAGAATCTGATTCTGCTATAGGATAAGAATGACAGCATATTCATTGATTTCAGTGGATATTAGATCAAATCTTTAACATTGTGTTGAGCTGTAGTTTTAAGCAAAACATTTTGCAAGTAGATGTCACTATTAAGTATTTAGTTGTTTCTCTTCAGACCACGTAAAACATTTGCCAAGTATTTTTGAAATGCATACTGAAATGAAACAGTGCATTTTTATAGTGCCATCATCATAGCGCTGGCTTAATTGGCTGTTTATAGAGGAAGGAAGTGTCCTGAAATGTTATGGATAGATGTGCTGGGATTGCATACGTGTGAATGGGGGTTGTTTCTACTGACCAAGGAGGGAACTGCCATAGAATGCAATGTATATACTGCATAGAGATCTATGTAGACCACTCTAATTATTTGTTTGTTTGATTTTTTCCCTGGGAGCAGGAATGAACAAGGCAATGGTTAGGGAATTGGAGCTCTGCTATGCTTTTTTAGTGTGTTCCTATCTTTTATCATCTAATACCTTTTGAAATACAAGTGTTATTCCAGGATTCACTTGCACTTGTCTGTTTGTTTGTGTGTCAACAAATATGCACAGCAGTGTCTGCATTGTTATCTAGGTCTCAGAGGCTGTCGGATGTTCAGTTGCTTTCCTACCTTTGAATTAGGAGAAGTATTGATCCTGAGGTTTACTTCTTAGTTTTGACCAGCTATATAGTTTTTCTTAGGAATATTATCTCTTCATGATCATCTCTCAGACTCTGCATAACAGGAATATGTGGGGGCAAGGATTCATGACTTAGGTTGTCAGAAATCTGTTCTTCAAAAACAAAGTCCCTGCTTTTCTCTAACAGGGTTTTGGAGTATTTTTCATTTGTTTTTGTAACTCAGTAACTAATGGCTGTAGTTTAACTTGAAAATTACCTACAGTAGGTTATCTGATTCCTCAACAAACAAATCTTTAACTTTTGAAAGAAGTTTGTTGAGAAGTTAATGGTTGTAGCAACCATTATAAATAACAAATAAACAGAAATTTCAGTAATAGAGGAGGATAATATAATATAATCTTAATTACAATTTACTCATATACATTATCATCTTGATGATTAGCTATTCAAAGATTTCTTTATATGAATTCATCTTCCAAGAGCTTATACATTATACTCCTTATGTAGTGAGTGGCATTTCATTTTATTTCTGGCTCACTTCTGAAAGTGAAATGGAGATAGATTTGTTTACTGGAAACATAAATATAGCTAGAAGCACACGTCAGCCTTAAATTTACAAAAGGATTGTGCACATTGCAGTACATGCTGAAAATTCCTGTAAAGGCTTACGGGTGCTTGGGAAGTGGTACCACAGTGGGAACTCTAGTGCTGTGTCAGTGTTGTGATGCACCACTTTGCTGGTTATTCTGTTGCATGCTTTGCTTTACAAACTGGTCACTGTACTGTATTTTGTCACTGTGCTCTATTTTCTGGGGTTGTTTGTAACTTTGTATGCAACTGATTTTGAATGGTATTGGAGAATTTTGTACTCTGCTGACAAGATAATGTACCTAGTTTTCATCTTTTTTTTTTTCTTTTTTTTTCCTCCCTGCTGTCGATTTTTAACCCCGTATTGGGAATACTTCTGAAAGAATTAAAACCTGTGTCAAAACCAGCTTTTATGTAAAACTTATTTCCAACCACTATTTCATTTTCTCCTCCATTGTGTCTTTATGTTTTGGATTTGAAGTAATTAACAACAACAAATTTATTCTTTGCAGCATTTTTTAGGAAGTATGCAAGACTTGTGGTGTACAGTGAATTACAAATCCCTATATATATGAACTTGCTCTTCAGTATTTTCTTACTGTCTGCTTGTGCTGGCATAGAAAAAGATACAGTTTTCAGAAAAAATAGAATTGAGCATTGCTTATGTGAATATACTGTATCTCAAATGTTTGTTTACTTTGCAAAGTAAATCTATCTCTGTCGTTAAAATGGAATCTCTCAGCAATACTGATTCAGAAGTGATTGTGTTGAAAGCTTTAATCCTATTCAGTTTTATCTCAAGATGAAGTGGGTGTTGAAATCCCATCCTGTGGTATAATAAACATACACTGTGATACAATATCACACACATTAATGTTCAGATCTTACTGTCAGTTCTATTCATGGGCATGTTTTCATACCCTGGCAATAAATTCCTCACATTCCTGCAAATTTTTTTTTTTTTTTTTTAAGAAGCGTGGAGGGATGAAAACACCCTTCTGGAATCAAGGCTAATGAACAGCTCAACCAGGAGAGGTCATCACAAGATAAAAAGTAACACAGAAAATACAAATTTAGTGCTTTATAGTCTGTTACATGGCTCAGATGGAATGATAAGAATATGAATATGGGTAGACTAACTCTCATTTGTATTTCTAGAAAATACCTAAACACACAAAGCAGCAACCTTGTTACTTAATGTTAAAGGTTTTAATTATGGGATCATCTCCTTCTCTGTGAAAGGAATTCACTTAATAAGTAATTATCTTTCACAGCTAGGGTTTTTGTTTGTTTTTTTTTTTTTTTTCAATCATCTGTTTTTATGCAATGCAAACCTGATCAGTACAGAACGATGAAAACTTCTAGTTTTGATACTTGTC
Source organism: Nicator chloris (assembly GCA_013400495.1). Lineage (NCBI taxonomy): Eukaryota > Metazoa > Chordata > Aves > Passeriformes > Pycnonotidae > Nicator > Nicator chloris. The sequence continues at coordinate 15,069 of WAAE01006944.1, forward strand.
ATACTTTTGTAGTAGGTCTCATACCCCTGCTCAAGTTGAAGTTTGAACCCATTTTACAAGACTTGATGCAGAAATCAAATGAGGGGCATATATAGTAAATCATTAAGATGTGTGAAAAAAAAAATATGCATCTTTTACTTTTGATTGCATGGTATCCAGATTTTCCTGGGAAAAGTATTGAAAAAGAGTAATGTCCCTTTTGAAAGAGCAAGGCATTGTACAAGAAAGTCCTTTTTAAGAGGCCAGGTTGGATGGAGCTCTGAGTAATCTCGTCTGGTGAAAGGTGTACACCTGTGTTGGGTGTATGAGGTTTGATATATTCTATTAGATTTACACTTGGGGAATAGTTCTCTTCCAGATAATGTCTCAGCCAAAATGATATTTTTATAAACTTGTTCAATTCCACTTTTTTTTAAATGTAATAACTGATCAACATTTCTTAGTTTAGGTCCTGTTGTCTTGAGGTGAACTCAGAGGTCCCACAGAATTTAGTTTCAAGTATACCAAACCATTTTCATGCACAGCTAACACTTAATCTTTTTTCTTACTTCTGGGGTCAAAGCACTTAAAAACATACTAAACTTCTAATCTGAGGGCCTAGCTTTCTTTTAAGTCCATGGAATCTCATAGCATTAAACAAATGCTTTCTCTTTTGTTCTTTTAGAACACTTTAGCTATACATTAGAACAAAATTTGCATCCATCATTTTATAATTGTATTATTATTTAGGTGGTATTCATCATTAAGAAATAAAATTCACGTTCAACAGACAAGTGACAGTTTTAACAACATTGCACTGAGTTACTGAGTTACTGGTATTATTTAACAACATTCCATTGAGTTACTCATCAGGACTCTTTAAATAAATTGGCTTTTTCTTGAGCAATATGTTAATTTATATGTGAATGGATGAAATAATATCAAATAGTCTGCTGTGATTTCAAAACTGATGACAGCAGCTAAAGCCTGTGTCAGTGCTGAAAATCCAAAGTTTCAAAAATTTTTAACTTTTGTGTATGCAACATTGCACAAAACCTGATTGTAGGCATTCATTTAGATACAGCAAGTCTGATTCAAAGTTTGGTGTCAGTGGGCATGGAATCAATTGTAAATGTCATTGAACTACTGTTTTAAAAACTGGCTTTTGCTTGGACTGTTTTTGCTTTGCTTGTGTGTTTATATTATTTTTTAAAAAATTCTGGTTCAATAATGTGAAATAAGGCATAAATTTTTTTAATGAGTAGTCCAGTCTGAAAGAAAGTTTGAAGGTGAAGTTAAAGACTACGAATTGAAAACTTGTTTCTGAACATGGGTTGTTTCTTTTGTAAGGAAACGAAAAATATTATTTTATTTTCTCTTTTTTTTTTTTTTCCTTAGGCACTTATAACACAGGATACTATTTCAGTTGCTGCAGTTGTGATAGGAAATTATTAATACATAATGCATTAGACATCATGCACCTCTTTTGAATAACTCATATTTCAATGGATCTGTTACAGACAGTAGATTTTCCTATAGAAGTTCTTCAGGACTTTTAACTTGGATCTCTATGTCTTTAAAATTGTCAGATCTCATGTTTACTGTTTATTATTTATCCCAATATTCAGGAGTTTTTAAGACTGTAATACTTTTAATGTTTGGAACAAGAGCAAACCATGGGGGAGTTTCTGCATTTTCTTTTTCTAATTTTCAAAAGCTTATCTCGCTCTGAGGTGATGTGACTTGTAGATCAAAATAACAGGTTAAATTTTGAGGTGTTTCCCTGCCCATGTCTATGTCCAGAATAGTTGTCATGCTCATCTGACAAAAGCACATGGACTTGCAAGTGTCTTCCAGTCAACTAGGGAACTTCAATAAGGAAATGTTGGAGAAGCAACACGAGTCTTCTTCATCAAATGAAGAGATGAGTGACTTTGCAAATTTGTCAGTCTTAAAAAAATTGAATGATTTAAAATGATAGCATTTTTTCCAAAATCCACATAGAGATGAGAGCCTTCTTTAAAAGATCAGGAAGACCTGTTGGATAAAGAGAGCAGTTTGTTAGCTTGAGCCTTCTTGAGCTGAAGGAAATGGAAGTTGTGCCACAGATTTTAGGAACGGTGTGGTTATGGTTTTTTTCAGTGTGTTTATGATTCATTGGTATGAGATATTAGAAATGATTAAAAAGGTTCTTCAGACTTCAGCCTTTGAACAAACATTGATTTTATCCGTATTGCACTCCATTTATCCAGCTACTTCATTGGCATTGCATAGGTAGATAATCTGAGACCACCAGCTAATTGCAGAACATGTTAAATCTCTAAATGTGGTGATGTAGAAAATTGCAGTAATCAGTAATCAATTCTTTTGAGCCACTTGTAGTTCCAACTTTAAACATGTCATACATATAATAAAAGATTTCCCAAGTCCTATGCTTAACATTTACAAAGAACTTGGGCACTTGGTTCTGATAGCTCTGCAATTTTAAGACAGCTTTAGGAAGCTGAGACCTTTCCTGCCTCAGAAATTGTCTCAGTATTCATTCACTGTAGTAGTAGCCAGCCTTTTCTGATTGGGTCTTTAAGGTTGAACAGCAGATAATTCAGAGCAGAAAAGGGTATTGACATTCACATTCACCTCTTTCCTCTGCCTAAAAAAGTCTAGAGATTTTTTGACTTTACAATCTCCTGGTGGAGAAATGATTCTTTCAGAGGTTTAACTTAAGCAAGTGGTCATGCTAAGTCCATTGAGGGACTGGCAAACTTATTTACAGTTACGGTTCATTACTTGATATTAATATTTATCACCATTTGAAATATTTATTAAATATTTTATTTTAAGCTGTGTATGCACTCCAAAAATATGTTTTAAATAAATCAGTGACTAAAATCGACTCAGCATAGCTAGGAACTTTGTTGCTAGTTTTCCACTTGTATTGGTAAAAGCTTAAGTTGGGTTACAACTTTCAATGTGTAAATAAAATAAGCAGCTAAAAATACTTTCTAGAAGACAGAAAGCATTTGAACTGTTGTAGTCAAAGGATTTTCCATACCACAAACAAATGTGTTTTAGAATGAACATTTGTTATTTGTATCTAGAATATTTAAATCTCAGCTTAAAGAGAAAGTAATTTTTCCTTGTAGAAATTTAATGGCTGTCTAAATATAACATAAACATTCTGTTTGATTTTGTAAAACTGCTATATCATTTAGTATTTTGTAACCTTTGTCCAAGGAAGTCAGCTATATACATGCTCTGTTTCTACTTTCTGCTTCTACAATGTAGGAATAATGTGACTGAAAAAATTAAGCTTTTTTTTTTTTTTTAATCAAATCTAGAGGGGTGCCACGGTCTGGGTTTCTTAAGTCACCTAAATATTGATAAAAATGTCTCTTACTGATTGCTTAATCATCTTGTATACTTAAACTGGTATTTACTGTGACCCCAATGAAAACCTGGAATGTATAGGCAGGTAATACAGATGATCAGCAGATGAGCTGAGGAGACTGCAAGGGTCCATTTCCATAAGAGGCAGCAGAAAGTCTGTGATGGAAGGTTTGCCAGAGAAGAAAAGGAATAATTATTGTCTAAGAGCCTAATGCAATGGGATAAAACACAGCAGGAAAGGCAACCTCAACATATTTAAGGTTTTCATGTTTTACATACTGGTTTTAAGTATCGTTGGTGTAAAGTTCTTAGAACACACTTTGAAATGCAATTAAATTGAGATGTGCTTTTACTCAGTTTATGGCAATAGAAGGAATACTGTGGTTCGGGAAAAGAAAAAAAAAACAAACAAACCAAAACAAACAAAACCAAAAAAACCCTAGAACAGCAAACCAACACACAGGAAAACAAAAGCCTTAAATTTATACCCTGTTGACCCAGGTTTCAAACACAGATACCTTCCTAAGATCTTTAGACTCTGCCCACATATCATTGAAACATAGGAAGGACTTGTACATATTTTTTTCCCTGAATACAGATAAAAATTCAAATATCTAAAAAAAATAGGGCAAAAAAAGAAAAATAAGGATAATGAATTAACTTTAAAACACAACCAGAGATTAAAACTAGTCGCATCCACCATTGTTCCAGGCTATGGGAAAAAAAGGGAGAGGGTTGTGTTGAACAGAAGTTGAGGTTGTCTCGCACACAATAGCAGTAACCTATTTATTTTTCTGCTGAGGAATGGAGTCACAGGGGGTTGGTTGCCCTGTCCACAGCATGAGCAATGCATTAGGAAAAGAGGGGGCTTCTGTGAGAAACGGAGTCAGAAGCATATCCTGTGCAGGGCAGGCTGTGCTGGATACATGCTTCCAAGCTTTAGCAAGCTCTGCTCTCTACTGTTCTTTCCTTTGGTTTTACATCCAAAAAATTATGCTAGTGGGCATACTGTCAGTTATATGATGAATGTCCTACCTACTTCTTCCCTGGTACAGCCAAGCTGTTAGAAACGATAGCAGAATTCCCTTTAGATAAGAGAAGGTATCCATTACTGTTCCAAACTTTTCCCAAAAAACATACACCACCAGATCACACATCTGTTTGCTTCTGCTCTTAATTCATTTGCTATTTCTCACATGCCTCTTTCCTGATTTTATTAATCATCTTTCTCCCTACTCTCTGCCCTCTTCCTACCCTTTCCTCCAGCAATAAACTGACTCCACTGGCTTCTCTTGGATTCTCATTGATTCATCTCCGTATTGAGTAATTTGTTGAGCCTGAAACTAGGGGAGATTGTCTTCATTGATTCCTGATTAATTCATCTGTTTGTGAAAGCTAGGTACACAGGTAATAACTCAATTGAAATTCCTTCACAGCTTAATTGCTGCACCATAATCCTAGCCTGTTAAATCAGATAATCAGATATTATGAATGAAGTTAGGATTTATTTTTTCAAAACACAATTATTAGAATATCATTATAAGGAATGCTTTTATTAACTCTGTTTATAATTATTAATAAAATATAATTTTAGACCTTAAGTCAGTACAGCACACAGGTTTTATTCATATGGAAAAAATTGTGACAGAGGAATTCTGTGAGCGAAGTATGCTTCCAAATCTACATATTCATAAGTTATAAGGCTAAAAAGGATCCAACCCAGCTACAGTAGATTGGTATGATAGGTATGATATGAGAGATTGTATTACTACTTTTTTCTGCTTTACAGATCATACAATCAATGAACCAGGGAATGGTTTGGTTTGGAAGAGACCTTTAAAGATCATCTAGTACAACCCCATCCCAGAGGCAGATACACATTTCACCAAACCAGATTCGTCAATGCCGTGTCCAGCTTGACCCTAAACACTTCCAGAGATGGGATATTTGCAGCTTCTCTCGGCACTCTATTCCAGAATTCATTCCTCTTGTACAATCTAAATCTACCCTCTTTAGTTTAAAAATGTTCCTCTCATACTATCAGTACATGGTCTGGTAAAAAGTAGTTATTTCTCTTTCTTGTAGGCCCCTTTTAAGTAAGGAAAGGCTGCTGTATAAGGTCTCCCTGGAGCCTTTTTTTTTTGTAAGATAAACCATGCCAACCCTCTCAGCTTCTCTTTATGAAAGGGAGAAGCCCTCTGACCATTTCCATGGCCCTCATGTTGACAAACTCCAACATGTCAATGTCTTTCTTCTGCTGAGGGCCCCAGAGCTGGACTCAGTGCTCCATATCAGGTCTAGGCACAACCGAATAGAGGGGCAGTGTGACCTCCCATGACCTGCTGGCCATGCTGCTTTTATGCATTCCAGGATCCTACTGGGAAACTGCCAATATCCCCAAGCCCTTCTTTGCTCTCAATCCATTCATCCCCAAGTATGTATTGCTACTGGGGATTGCCCCAACCCCGGTGATGGACCTTACACTTGGATTTGTTGAACTTCATGAGGTTCACATGGGATCACTCCTCAAACATGTCCACATCTCTGTGGATGGTGGCCTTTCCCTCAGTCATATCAACAGCACCACTCAGCTTGGTTTTGTTCCACAAACTTGCTAAGGGTACACTCAACTCCACGGTCTAGGTCATTAATAAAGACATTTAACTGTACTTCCCCCAATACCCCTGGAGGACAACACTTGTCTCCATTTAGATCTCCATTTCAACTTTGAGCCATTGGCTCTTTGGGGATGTGTGTCCAGTCAATCCTTATCCATCTAACAGGTGATGTGTCAAACCCATATTTCTCCAGTTTAGAGACAAGGGCGTTGTGTAGAACTGTGTCATTGGCCGGGTAGGTTACATCAGAAGCTCTTCCCTTATCTACCAATAGAGTCCCTCCTTTGTAGAAGGCCACCAGGCTTGTCAGGTATGATTTGCCCTTCATGACACCATGCTTACTTTCCCTAATATACCTCCTTGCCATTCGTTTTCTTTGGCATAGCTTCTAGCAGAAACTGTTTCATGAACTTCCTAGGCACAGAGGCTGACTGGTTGACAGTTCTCAAGGTATCCATTTTTACACATTTTATAAATGGGTGCAATATTTCCTCTTTTCCAGACACTGGGGATTTTGCTGACTGTCATGACTTTTCATAAGTGATAGAGAGACGCTTATATCTGCCAGTTCCCTCAGGACCCTGGGGTGCATCTTGTCAGGTTCCATGGACTTGTCTATGTTCAGATTCCTCAGGCAGCCTTGAATCTGGTGTGATCCTACAATGGAGTCCCTGCCTTTATATTCAGGGGCTTGAGAGATGTAGGAAATTCAGTTGGCAGGGAAAACTTGAGGAAAAATGTTGCTGGGTACATCAGGCTTCTCCATGTCAGTTGGCGTCAGATGTCCTGTCTCATTTATCAGAGGGGTACAGTTTCTTTTGTCTTCCTTTCCCAAGTCACATACCTGTCAGGGTTTTCACACATTTCCTCCTGGCATTGAATGTCTCGGTCCAGAGCTATGTTCTTTTACCTAAGTTCATGACTACAAACATGGTCACATTGAAATGCCTAATGCTTCCTTTTACCAGCTGACTTAGCTGTCCCAAGGTTTTGACATGTAAACTTCAAGTCATCATCAGCTTCATAGACTACACATTTTTCTGCAGTTCAAACAATAAAGATGTTAAACAACGAAGAAATGAAAATCAGACTTCCACTGGTTCTCACTAGAAACCACTCATTTCCTTTGTTATGATCACATTTTGAGGTATTTAGAGTGCCACATTTACAAAAATTTTGAATTTTGGTGAAAATAGTGTAGACTGCCATTCATGTGCTTTCAGAATTCAAGATACGTATTGTCACAATGTATGCAAGAACAGACATAAGTGGATATATCTGCAAATTTCTTATGAACCAATGTTGTGTTATCAGAAAAAAAAAAAGCCTTCAAAAGATCAGGAAACTTTGGTAAGATCTACTTTTTAAAAAACTATGTTGATTTTCAGTGATTGCATTTGCAGCAATTAAGTCTTTATTAATCAGGTTGTATTATTTTGTCTAGCAGTAATGTTAGTTGGAGTGGCTTGTAGGTCATCTTTTTCAGTATTTGCACTCCACACCTTCTTTCAGCCTTCTGGAATTTCCTTGGGGTTTCAAGGGTTATTGGAAATCAGCAATAATCAGCAGAGACCTTCTCAGCTACATCTTGCCCTGCTGGTTGAAACTGTCTAGCCTTGTTAACCTCTGTTTAACATCTTCCTCCGCTTTTATTAGAATGTAAATTGTTTTGTTGCCACTTTGGGATCTAACTATGCAGTCTTGTTTGTTTTCCTAACACTGTATGGTTTTTGTCTTTTCTACGTGATTGGCAAATTCATCACTTATATGTAGCAATCTTTTGGTATGGCTCCTTTTACTCCTCAACTCTCACTTCTTAAAGAAACCCCCAAAACACAAAACTCAACACCCATACCTGTGTTTTGGGGTTTTTTTTCTAATAATAGTTCTTATGATTTCTGTGCATAGACAAATTAAACTTATATATTTTGCTTATAATTATAATGTATTTGTTAGATTCTATTTTACAGAATCGCAGAATGGTTGAGTTTGTAAGGGACTGCTGGAGGTTTTCTTGCCTTGCTAAAATAGGGCTCCTTATATCAGATCTAAACCTGTTCTCCAGGAAGGCTATACCGCAGCAGATAACATGGCCTTAGAGAGGCTAGAGCAACATGCTTGTTGGTTTCAGGCAGAAGGCAGTACTATAATCTTTTCTGACCAGTTCTGTCCTGGTCCTTACTATTGCTTCAAATCAGAAGAGAAAATTCATTTGGATTTAGGGATTGTCTGAATTCTTAATTTAACAACAAGCTATATCACTAAGGCCAGTCTCATAGAAATGCCCCTCCCAGTCTTTACTGACATCTTTTTCTATATTTATAGAGAATAGTAAGTTCAGAAATCCTGCTGTCATAGAGAATATTAATATTCTGAATTTGACAATCAATTCTGTTGCTGAAGATTTACCTTTTATGAAATATCAGTAAAACCATTATGTCCATTGTGAAGAATGTTCAGAGATAGGAGTTAATTTTATTTTTCTCCTCACTGGGAAAGGAAGTTGCTTTTTGTTTTATATTAAATCTGAAATGGGGTACCTCAAACTGTTATTACCTGAATACTTCACTAGGAAGTATTTTTCTTATTTTTTACAGCTGTTGAGTCCTGAAAAATATAATTGCAGGCAGTGAGGACCTGAGAAATAAATTTTGATGTGTTGAAAAAGGGACACTCAGATTACAGGCCTATCACAAAACCAGATGCATCAAGAAACAGTCTAATGAGAAAGAATTCTGCTCTCAAAGTTATAACCTAAAAGTTTCCTTCAATTCTTCTGACTAAGTCTAAAAAAAAGGAAGATGGAACCAAAATAGAAAAATCTTGAGATGGAAGTAAGTACTGAAATTTTGGGCATGACTCAGATTTAAAATTCAGTGGAGTGAGGTCAGTCTTTCTAGATCAGTCATGTCCCTGCATATATTCCTCAAACTCTATATCAGAATCTATTTGGCTTTTTTTTTTTTTTTTTTTAACTGATGAGGGTGCACATGCAGTGTCCCTTTGGACTGCTCAAGATCATATATCCTATATGGTGATGTAGGAATGCATGCGCAGAAATGTTGTAAGATGGCATGTTTTCAAGTAAGCAGCTACATGAAAAGTGCATGAGTAACTGAATAAAAAGAAAGAAATGTAAAACAAAGAAAAATAGGACTAAATTTTCAAGAGAACTATAAATAAAATTGTATCATAATTTTGAGAAACAACAACAAATATTTCAAGTCTGATTGTAGGAGTGAAAAGAATGTATTGGCACGTGTCTTGTTTACAAAGAGACATAAAGATTAGCAGAGTGCTGAGAATTTCTCAGAGAATTTTTGGTGCAATTTCAGAGGTATGATTGGCATTTTATTTTTATACATACATTTAAGACAATACTCTGCTTCCCAAGAAGAAAAATATTATTTGCAAGTATAGCCTGTTGTTTGTGCTTATAAATCAGTGTATTCCTTGCTTTGTTTTAATAACTCTGATTACAGAAAGAAATTAACATAAAGCTATGAAGGGTCTTATAGTAATTCAGACTATACAGATATAAATACTTATAGTAACTCACAAACTTTATATATGTCAAAGAAAAATTGTTCTGGTGTCAGTTCTAATGAGGAATACAGTTATTCTTCAGCACTGGTGTTTAATGCCTAAAACGTGTTTTTGTGGGGTTTTTTTCCCTTCTATCTTTGTTCTGCCCCGGGCAGACATTTCAACTAATTCAAATAAAAATACTTATGTGATATTCCAGAAGATTCTTATCCTTTGATTTTGGCAGAGGAGCAAGAGGGAAAAACCAGACATCTTTCTGGATGTTCCTGCAGGCAAATCTGTACTAATATCTGAGGCAGATCCATCAGGATTTGAAAGATGTGAATAGATTTTGAGGCATATTTTATGATAGAAGGGATGTGGAGACATAAGGGCAAGAATCAGGACTTTCTTCTGTGAAATGTTCAGCTCCTCAAAAACGGTTCAGAGGCTGTGGGAGAAGACAGATAACCTGGAGCTGGTTAAGTTGTCTAGTTCCCTGCAATTTTTGTTCTACATTGCATGTTTGGACTACTTTTTGTGGATATAAATAGAATAAATATTCAAAGTATTTGTAAGAATTAGCCTGAAATGTAAATCTGTGTTATCTATGCCTTTAATAAGAAGAGCAGTGTGCATAAAATAGTGTTTATAACACAACTGATAGCAGTAAAATTTTTCAGTACTAGATCTCTAATTTGTTTTTAGCAACAGTAATATTTTCCTAAACCATATTCAAATAATCCAGCCGCATTCTATAGAGTAAAATATGCCTTAGATTTCTAAACAGCATTTATGAAATCTAGCTGGCAGAAAGGCACCACAAATACTTTCAAAGAAGGAACCTGATTCAGCTGCAGAATTGCTCTTCAAATACATGTTTTGCATTGTTCTGGACCTAAGTTGAATTTAATACATATAATCAACCAGTATGCTAAATGGACTTCTGTTGGGAGTTAGATTTCTTTCCTTTTGCTCCTTTTTACTTATAGAATTTTTTCCCATAAATTGCTAGGAAACACTAACAACAGGGTACTTAAGGAAAACAAAGGAAGTGGCCAAGCTCAGGGGAAGATGGAATGTGGTTGCACTTCTCTTATCTGGGAGTTTCTCTCTGAGGGGCAGAGATACCGCAAGAATTGGGCTGATAAAAGTTGGAGCTGGGGCAGCTGCTGCCTCTCTCTCTCTCTCTCGGCTTCGTGGGAGGGTGGTGCTTGTGGAAGGGAATTCACTGCTGCCACCAGAGCGCAGCCCAGAGCTGCTTCTTCTACCGTGGGGTGAGCCTTTGCTTGAGAGCAGCCTCTGAAATGGGACATTATTAACACCTGCTTCACTAGAAGAGGGACCTGTTCCCATCTGCTCTGGTTCCCAGGATCCTGAGCTCGCCTCTCCCCACCCTGCTCAGAGCCGGGTCGCTGCTGCCTCGCCCCTGCTGCTTCTTCGGCACTGCTCGCTGCACTGTAGCCCCGCACCTCCTGCCTGCTGAGATATCCTGCCATCCCAGCTTGCTGATTCCATGAGTCCTGCAAGGGCACTGGGATCGGCTGCCCCAGGGGGTTGTGAAGCAAAGCCTCTCTTCCATCCCTTCCCATCTCGGCCAAGCCGCCATTACCGCCTGGTCCCTGAGCCCCGCGCCACAGCGCCCCCTGCAGCCGCGGGGGAATCATCACACCCGCCCTGCCCACCAGGAGCCACCAGCGCCCCTGGCGGCTGTGACCGGAACTGCACCAAAGGGGAAAGTGACTGTGGCCGAGAGAAGGCTGTCACTGGGTTTGTGGTTCTGTTTGTTGTTAATGCCATAGCTGCTGTTGTTTGTTTGCTTTATTATACATACTAGTAAAAAACTGTTATTCCTATTTTCATATATTTGCCTGAGAGCCCCTTAATTCCAAAATTATAATAATTTGCAGGGAAAGGGGTTTACATTTTCCATTCCAAGCGAGGCTCCTACCTTCCTTAGCAGGCACCTGTCTTTGAAACCAAGACAACTTCATACCTAAAGCCTGATTTTCTGGGAATAATAACTCCTCAGCTAGTGTAATTTCTGTGACTTGAATAATTTTGTGGTTGAAATAACATGGGACCTTACTCTCATAGACTTAGTGAGGATGGGAACAAAGATAAGATGAAAATAACAAACAATGACTTCTAGGAACACAATAATAAACACACATCAACAACCTTACTCAAGGTTATTTCAGAGTTTATTGATTTATGTGCAATCTTCCTAAAGAATTATTACTTTTTTTAGTTATCAAGTTTATTTCTAGACAGGATGAGCCCTTCAGAAATTAATTCTTAAGGATTTAGAGTTCTAAAAGTTACAGTGTGTTCAAATCAGAGATACAGATACTAATTTATCTAATTGGTACTGAGCCCTGAATTTCAGAATACACAAAATCTGTTCATTAAAAATGGCAGCAAATTAGGCCATGAAATGCAAGTGATTTGAATGACACATAGAAGGTATAACTGTCAGTTGTTTTTTGCAGGTTTTTTTGACTGTTAAGTGTCTTTTTGGCCGACATCAAATGACTTTACAAAATTTTGGAGCTTAAAAAAATAGAATAGTATGCCATTAAATGAGTTGATTGGTAATTTAATCTGTAAAGAAGGAGAGTATGATAATCTTGTATCAGAATATCTGTGTCTTTGAGAGCAAACTATCACACATATTTAGATAATTTGAAATCCTAGCCAATATCTTTTTCCAGAAAAATTATAAATTAATTACCCTCTAGTGTTCCTTAAAGCATCTGCACTTCCAGTCCATAAAATCAGCAGAGTAATATGCATCTAACATTATTTTTAATAGTTACTAATACATGTTCAGTTAAATATCTGAAAGCCCGAACTACTCATGTTTTGCAATGCATTGCCAGTCAATATCTTTGTAATTTAAAATAATGTTGCACTTGACAAAATGTCCAGGGATTTCTTGAAAATGTTGCAACTTGTAACAGCTTCAAGGGATGGTTTAGGCCCATTTGGTGGCACTGGAAGTCTGGTTTCCAGATAAGGGAAGAGGCTGATGAGATGTAAATCCTCCAAGGTGGAATAAGTCGTCTTTATCATGCCAGTGGCCTTCCTTGCATAATCCCTAGGTTGTGAATACTCCCCTTCGAATTGAGACGGAGACACTGAGATGTAGGATGAAGGTATTCATCTTGGCTGATGGATCATGATTGATTCACCTACAATAAGAGACAACTGCAGCATCTCAGAAGATGTCAAAGACTCATAAAATGTCCTGAGATCTACATTATATCATCCAGTGTGAAACTCCCTGCCCAAGGGGAGGTACCCGGTCATGCCCACCTGGACCTGAGTGACTATCAACCCAACAGATTTTGCATTCTGTGGATTCTTTTCCCCTGCCACTTGTGGATAGAGTAACTCTCTTTCCCCGCACACACCCCCCCCTCCCCCCCCNATCTGATTTTAACACCATCAGACATACTGTTACATCAGAAATAGATGGCACATCCATATGTCAAATATTACTGTACATTGTGCCAAGTTTTATGTTTCATACACTAAATGACTAACTTGCTGTGGGCATCATTGTTAGGTATAATTTCTGAAAATCTCTTATATTTCCAAAATTTTGGTTACCTTTAAAAACCAAAACTTTGGAGAGTATCTTGGCAAGATGTATCAGCACGACATGGCAGTTAACCGCCCCAGAGCTTCAGGGCTGTGCAATGTTGCGGAGGCAGGTCTGGGTTGGTGTTTAGGAAGTAATAAAAGTTCACTTGGAATGTCCACTTGAAATGTCCACTGGGCAGTGAAAAAGGAATCTAGAAATCTGTTAAAAATAGGATAAAATTTATTAGGCCCACTTTTACTCTGAAGGGAACACAGTGATTCATAGGGAGCCAGGTTGACAGTATGAATAACTCAGATTGTTGCTGGATTATGTGCCTGCTCATAAGATCAGAAAAGACTTAAGAAATATGCCTAATTGATTGGTGACATTCATTTGCACACAGAAATAGACATGAACCTTCCACTTCTCAACTGCAGATCCAAATCCACCTGGTGATTTTACTAATTTCATTGTTAATTTCTGGGAGCAAGGGAACAGTTCATGAGAGGTGCAGTTTGAATCATCAGGCATAATATTCTTCATTCCCATCACAAGAGGCTGCCCATTTCTTTTTGAGGTTTCTGCTTGGATCCTAGCTGCAGTGAGACAGCTGACTTTTTTTAGAAGTGCAAAGATTTGTTCTGTGCAAGTGCGAAGGTTGATGCCTTAAAGACCTTGTTGCAAAGAATAGGGAATTTTTAAGCCAATTGTTAATGGCTTTAGGGCAGACCTAGGACCTTTTCCAGGGGTGATGGTAGGATGGATGAAATGTTACCGTGAGAGTTTTGGCGGGGAGTTGGCCAGCTGATACTGATTGGGAAGGAAGTTGTGAACACATGGGAGGAATTTTTATCACCCATCGTAAAGGTCAGAGCTGATACTACAGCTGATCAGAACCCTAAGGATGGACTCATTTGATCACAGACGGGATATGCATGCACTGACTGATACTGAGTTGGGGATTGTTAACTGTAAGGAAAGCAGGCATATGGGAAAGTAGGTCAACTAACTTCAGCCACCTCCTTTTGGCTAGCAACCTTTGTATGCAGCCTTTTCTGAGGATGTCCTAATAAACCAGAGCTAAATAAACCAGAAATAGAAGTAAATTTGATTGCCTAACTTAAAAATTCCTTCTCAGGTGTGGTCTTGCTTTGATGCGCAGTAAATAAAATCGCCTATTCCCATCTTTTTAACGTTCATCGAGGGAGTTTAACCCCAGACTGAGACTGAACTGAAGAGGTTAGGGATTTAAACCATGACTATCTGGGTTTTTGCTGCACGAACAAATGAAGGCATCACCAAATATGTATCTTGGATATTTTTTTACTGCATGTGTGGGCTATAAAATCCTCATGCCATCTTTGAGTACCAGCATGTCATAGTCATAATTTTGGGTGTGGTTTTTTTTTTTTCCCCCCTAAATCTCTGTTTAAAGTTCTCTTTGGGAATGACTTCATAGCTATTTATACAAAAAACAACATTTTTCCCCAGGCGATAGAAGTTAATTTTCATCTAAATGCTTGTTTTTTAGAACAAACATATGAAAGAAAGCTTCTCTTTCAAACAAGAGGCACATTATGCTTCACATCAGTTTTTGTACAAGGAATAAGTCAGAAGATTAATCAAACCCCTATTTTATATTCAACAGATCATTTAGTAAACAAGCATAGAAAATTAGAAGCCTATTGAGTAAAACTGTACTATTTTCTTGATCAGAAAATTTTAATTAAAAATAGTAACATAGTAAGCCAACCTCCTTCTTACTCCTCACTTCTCTTAATTGCTGAGCATTGTGGAATTTTGTCCTTTTTGTCATAGTTCTATTAAATTATACTTGATCATTACAATTCCAAAGCATATAATATTTAAGTTCAGAAAATCATGCAAAATTCAACCAGAAATCAAACGAGAACACTGCCTTTCAATAGCACATTATAAGATAAACTTTGAAAGTATTTTCATTTAAAATTCCTCTGTAATCAAATAAGGAAGCTGATCTTATCTGAATTATTTTTTATTAGTTTTCCCATCCTCACACCCTTCTTATACAAATTGTCTCTTCAGACAAAGAATTTGTCAAAAATCAATTTCTTTCAATTCCCCTATCTTTCAATGGCCTAAACTGTGCCTTGGTACCCTATAACTTTTTCTTTGTAGCCAGTGATTCCAACTTTGTATGGGAAGACAGAGGTTTTTCTCCTACTGTTGTAATGTTTCCTTTTTATCTTCAGCATACTGACATCCATACCATATTTTGATGTTCAACTTGCTGATGATCTGGGATTTTTTTTTCTTTTTAAATTGTAACAAACTTTGTTTTTTTCTTATGCATAGTGTAGCATCAAAATAGACAGTCTTCATAATTTTACTTTTGATAGATGACTTTTGATTTAAGATGTTCACCATCTCATCCAACTGTTTTGCAGTGGAGGAAGTTTGGATGCATGGTGAGTAAGTGTTGAGTCTTACAGCAATCACTTGATCTACTTCAAAGTGCCCACTATTTAATGTACCTAAACCAGTTTTTATGCTGACTTATGAAGTGAATACAATCTTCTGCAGCATTCCAGCATATAATTAAAACAGTTTTCAACATATTTTTTGCCACAGAACTTGACCTACTTTCACACTTCCAAGGTTTAAAATAAAATATTACTTGCATTGCATTCCTATTTTTGTAAAAATCTACCATATCAATCTTTAAGAAAAATGCACTACACTCTAACTATTATGTGTGTAATGTAAGTCATAATAATAATTTATAGCTGAATAATAGCATTCCATGATTAGGGATCCAGTAATAATGTATAGACCTTGTGCTCAAAGCAATAATCATTACTCAAGCAAGCAGTACCTGCAAAGTCATCCATACTTGTGTAAATAAGAAATTACCTACATTTATAAGGAATGAAGGATCAAATCCATGCATTACTTTATCGTAATACCTTCTTACACTATTTAAGGCTTTTCGTGTGCACACTGCAAAGGAATGCACGGAGATTAAGGAGGCACTTGATTTGCAGAAGTATGAGGCAGTAAGTCAAGTGGACTGGTTCCCACTGTCAATTTAGTATCAGATTGCTATAGAATATAATTTTTGCCCCAAAACCTATTTTCCTACTGTCAAGCAGCTTTTCTTCTAGTTTCTAAAGCAAAAAGAAGGAGATGAAATATTTCCTTCTGAAAGAAGGAGCTGAAGTGTTTTTCTTCAGAGAGTAACAATTTAAAATGCTGATAGTTGAGGTGTAAAACCCCAAAAATAATTTTAATGAATGGTTTAAAATTCTGATAGTTTTGGCATCTCGTTCAGATTTTAGAAAAAGTCTATGTACCTATAGATTTATTTGGATTTTTTCCAGTAATATATAGCATACAAAATTATAAAAAACCCTCTCTGTACAAACCTTGCCTTGCTCTCTATTAATGTTATTATTCACCTTAAGGTCCATTTGCCTGACAGCCAAGTCCTGTGATACCTGAAAATGAATTGTAAATACTGACACACAAATATATTTTCTAACTGTATTCATGGCAAATTAACAAAGTTGGCAATGTATTTGACACAAACTGGGTTAAGACAATGCCAGTCCTAAGTCTTCACTCTGTTGGCTAACATTGTGTAAGTAAAGGACTAGCAGTGTCCTCAGCAGTATTATAAGTACATCCAGAGCTCTGTTTCATCCTTTTTTAGGTGTTGAATTTGTATCAGTTCTATTCCTTATTTTTCCAAACTTGGGCAAATGAATTAATTTGTTTATTTTACAGCTGAAAATTGTTTAGATGTTTCAAGCCACTGTAGTGGCATAAGAGATGAAGTAATTATCTTTCTGAGTACATGGAAAAAATGAAGAGATGGGAAAAAGAAGAGTGCTATAATGTAAGAAGACAGGAATTAAGAAACAAGACAGATTATTTTTTCATATTTAGATGCTACCAAGACTTTGTTACATTCAGTTTTAGTATCTCCCCATTCTCAAATTATGTTGACAGGGAAAATTGATTTTGTTTGGTTCCAGGTTACAAATTATTTAAAAGTTCATCAGTCTTTACAAGAAGTAGGATTTCTTGAGGGTGATTCTGTTATGGTGAAATGGTAGTGAAACATAGTAAAATCTAAGGCACAGCACAAAAGTATGTATATATATATATGTTTTGGTAACTTTCAGTGTGATGACTGCTCCTCAATGTCTAGCATTGGGGAGGATCAATGATGGTATTAAACATATAAATCCAGTGGTAATGGAATTTTGGTACCTACCACAGAATCACAGAATGGGTCAGGTTGGAAAGGACCACAGTGAGCCATCTGGTCCAACCTCCCTGTTAAGAAGGGTCATCCTAGAGCACAGGGCACAGGATTGTGTCCAGATGGTACTTGAATATCTTCAATGAGGTAGACTTCAGTTCAATCTGCTCAGTCATCTACACACTAAAGAAGTTCTTCCACATACTCACATGGAATTTCCAGGGCATCAGTTTCTGCCTGTTGCCTCTTGTCCTATTGCTTGGCACCACTGAGAAGAGCCTGGGTCCATCCTTTTGACACCCGCCCTTCAGATACATTGATATGTCTTGGGCCATAGCAAAACTTTTAGTCCTCTTCAGTTTATTGCCTTACCTCAACATTATAAGAGTGTGTCATAGATATCTCAAGATCCATATTGAATTCCAACTCTTCCATCTTTTCATCTATTCATACGCCATGTTTCCTTCAAAAGTTCTGGAAAAAAAATCTATTGAGTTGTGGTCTAAAATATGCAGAGATTCTGGCACAGAAACATTTGAAACTCTTAAGCTTTCAAGGCAGTGAAGCTGCAACACAGCTGTCTCTCCCTCTCTCCTCCTGCCACAGCCTGTCAAAAACAAGCAGTGGGTAAATTAAATAGTTCTGTTTAAGAACAAGAAATGATGTGATTTATAGCAGCTTGAATCTGTTTGTGCACGCATAATTGTTTACTGAAATTCTTTACAGTACATTCCCAGGGGCTATGGAAATTGGTCCAAGAACAAGCTCTGCTATGCTGCTGCCCTACTCTCCTGTCAATATCAGCTCTTCTCAGACAGAGAAAGGTGGTTTCCATCCTCCTCTATCTTAAAAGAATTCATAGCTTACAGGAGAAAAGCATTTTTTCTCTGCTGAAGTGTAAATGTGGGGAATACAGTTATATAACTCAAAGAAAATCCCTGCAAGTGTTCGGTCACTAAGTCTGAGAGTTTGATAAAAATGTTGCAGCACCAGACCTTATTGTGTATTTTTCAGTCAGCTTCATGTGTTCTAGATTTTGATTCAGATGCTTTGAATATGTGTCTCCATCCCAAACCTTTCTATGATAAGAAGTTTTATCATTATCTATCCTTTCCAATAATGCTTATAGATGCTTCAAAGGTTGAATCTGCCACTGTAAGATGTAAAATAAAAAAAAATATTGAAAACATTGGCACAGCATTTGTTGCATTAGCATGCAAATGAGCTATCATTTTTCAGGGAGCTGATTCACTGAAATTACTTTTGATGTTGATCTTAATCTTAAATACAACTAAAGGAAAAAAGAAATTGTTTTAAAAACTATTATGTTTGTGTTATAAAAACATAAACTATTTAATGAATGTTTTGAGGACTTTTTCCATTTGTATGTTTGTGGGAGATAATTTTTATAAAGACCTGAATATCCATTTGATTTTCTATTTTCAACTTGCTCCACAGAGATGGTGAAAATATATTGGAGGAAATACATTTCATATTATTATGAGGGAGAGCAAGGGCATAAAAATCAGATTTGATTCACACATTTCATAGGCATCCATTACTGTTCTCTCTAATGATCATCATTGTTGCAATCATGACCTAATTATTACTTTTCAGTTCTGGTATTTTGTACCTTTAAGATTGTTCTGGACTTGTAGAGAGTAAACTGACCAAGTGGTAGTTTTTGTGGAGCATTTACCCTCTTGAAAATCCCATTTTGCATTATCTCTGCATGTGAAGCACATATAATGTGCTTAGACTCTGAAAATATGAGCTCTGGTCTTGGAAAGAATTCTGAAAGACTACAGAAAAGTACTTGGAGGATACTGAGTGCAACTTTGGACTTCCTAGTACATTGACCTACTGGAGCTACTCCAGTAGAAAACAACTGAGTGTTTGGACGGACACAATGTAGGGAGAGAGGCCTAGAGAAATGGTTCTGCAAAGCTTTTAGTATAGAAAGCTAAAGAGAGGCAGCTATTTTTATGGTATTCAAGTACCTAATGATGGAATGTAGAGAAGATAGAGCCGGGCTCTTTCCAGCATTAGGAAAAGGACCAAAAAACCCAAGTTACAACAATACAAATTCTGAAAAAGTATGACAAAAGAATTCATTTCAGAGTAGGAAGGTAGTGGAAGAGGTTGTCCAAAAAGGTTAAGGAATCTTCATCCCTGGAGATTCTCAGTATTCAACTGCACAGGCATCTGAGCAAGGCCTACATGTGCATACTGGGGATAGCTCCATGCTATACCTGTAAGCTCACCAGCAAGGACATTGTGGAATTTTACCTGGTCTAATAGAAAACAGAATGGCAGAGCCAAGGCAACCCGTCAGGAAAGACGTAAGGAACATAATGGTTGTGACAAGGTTCGCCAGAGAGTGGGCCTGAAACCCCAGAGGAGCACTTTTTCCATTTGTGAGCTCCATGTCAAATGGGACTAGCAAAGGGAAACGGTGAAACTGCCCTAAAGTCCCTGAAAGTTGCAAGAAAGGAAGCCTTCACCTAACAAAAATGCAACCCGCCTTTAGAGTGATGAAGGATTTTCCCCACCACCAGCTGGAGCAAAATCTACAAATGCCCTGAAACCAAATTTTACTTCCTCTTTTTGTAACTAGTACACAGGATTGTTCAGATTAACAACTGGAATGATCCTGGAAGTGAGAAATGCATTGGTTTGAGCTGGAACTATTTCTCCTATACATCCACAAATTATCCCTTCATCCTCCACTCTTGAAACACAAAGGAGACTTGGAGGATGTTCTCTATGGAGAGTGTGTATCGAGTACATGGAGCTGGGAGTATATGTACATGAGGAGCTAAAATCTATATTAAAATGGGAGCACCAAGAGTGCTTTTTTTTTTTCTTTCTTTTCTTTTTTCTTTTTTTCTGTGCAGCACTATGATTTTGGCTTGCCTGGAGAGCTGTACTTTTCTACCTGGACACCAGATGGAAAACGTGAACGCGCAGATGTACAATTCATAATATTAATTAGGTTTCCATGCTGATTCCACCCAGCTTATGTCCTCAGTTTTATGTCAATGTCTCCAGAGCTGTTGATGTGTATCCTGTTCGTAAAGACAAAACAAGGAGTGGACAAAGTTATTTGAGAGGACTATGACCTATTTCTGCTTGTTATGGCTCTAAAGTTAGTTTAGGGAAGTTGATTTATTCTACCTCTGGTGCTGCCTGAAGGAAATTACTGCTAGGATAATATACCTTTTTAAAATACCCAGTAGCTGTGTGGCAAAGTGAGCTGTGAATTTATGAAGCAACTGTGATGCTTCTATTAAAAGTTCATATATTTTTCATGAGAACAGCCTTAAATTATTGGTGCTTTTTATATTAAATACTTGTAGCATTTGATTAAAATGTGTGAAACATCTAATATGTTTCTTTACTGGTTGGATATTTTTAATATCTAATATTTAGCAATTGCCACCTTTCACTGAGTGTCATTCAGTGAACAAGTGTGGTGAACAGAGCAGCAGAGTAATGCCAGAGAGACCAGTTTGGATGGCATGGCTGCGGTCAGGTCGAACTCTGCACCTTTTTTTTGTACACTTTTGTTATGAATATTGCTGCTGTTCCTCTTCATTTACTTGTCTCACTGCTGTTTCCAGTAAAAAGTTCTTGTCTTAACCCATAATCCCTGCCTCTTCTCTCTCTCAGTGGAGTAGAGAGGGCTCTGGGTTGGGGAATGCTATTCTGAAACTGCAGCAATGCCATATCTGAAATTGTAACTTCCCATTCAAATATCACAAAATAAAAGTGAGTGTTATTGACTTAACCTCCCTCCTCCCCCAAAAGATCCAAAACACTTGAAGTAAAAATATGTAAATCAATTCATCCAGACACATACCACATAAAAATGCTGTATGCAACTTGTAACACGGAAGTCGAAGTAGTAATTGTCCTGGACAGCATAACTACTTCCTTTAACTATTGGCTTGCAGTCAAAATCTGGTTTATGTGACCCTTTACCTCAGTATGCCAAACTGGACTTTCATGAATATCTGAAATTCTATGTTTTTTTTCAAGTTCTGATGTTCATTTTTCCTGTACTTTTACAAATTCTGCCACTTTACAGCTATATCCAACAGAAAAGTACAAATAACAGCAATATCTGATTTCCTGAAGACAAGTCTATAAAGCTTTTATCGCTATGAACCAAAACAACATCCCCTCCACGTTCTCTGCTACTGTGTCTAACAATGTTAATTAATTTCATTTATTAATTAATTCTTTCATTCTATAAATTTAACTGCTGGTGACCAAACTTAAGAAACTCAGAAGTCTGAATTAAAGGTCTGGTGGGGTGGTAGACTCACTTCATAATAAATGTGGAAATTCTTCCAGTGCATCTTCTCACATTAAATCTAAATTGGTCTCCTGAATTACTTATCTTTATTCTACTGACTATATTCAAAATCTGAGCTAACTGGACTATTGATTTGAGCATCTTATTTAAACATCTAGAATTGATGATAGTAATAAAG